>JABUQX010016141.1:0-17500 GCA_015478945.1 Trachelipus rathkii | reverse complement strand
GATACTTGGGCCAATTGTCTAAATCATTAGTTAACCAAACAGGACCATGATACCACAGAGCAAATATTTCTTTAAATTTTTTAAAAGTTAAACCCCTAGTTAAAAAATCACCAGGATTTTCTGCTGTATTTACATACTTATAATGCACATTTACTTTATACTTGTTACAGATGGAAGTAATTAACCCATCCATTTCATTTATTCTATTTTTTAAAAACTTAGATTTTACTTTGGTTTGTCTGGTTAATAACCAGCTCAAAACTACTTGTGAATCCACAGCAATATTAATGAATTCAAAATATATATTACTGTATGCTTCCAGAATATTGGGTAAGCATTTCAAGGCCAAAATAACCCCCATCAGCTCCAGGGAAGGGATACTTAACTCCCTAGGCCTATTGGCAGGAGCTACCTTGGCTTTAGCAAATATAAAGGAGCTTTTGTTATCATCATCCACTCCATAACATACAAATCCATAAACACTATCGGAACTGTCACAAAAAAGATGCAAGCCATACTTATTCCCTTCAGAAAGAGCCCTCCTAGGTATTGCAATCGTATCCAGATGTTCACAATTACTGCGTATTTTATACCATTCCTTCAGTATCTCATTAGGCACTTTCTGATCCCAAGCCAACTTTTGCTGCCACACTTGTCTCATCAACAATTTACCCTTTACCAAAATAGGAAGAGCAAAGTTAAGAGGATCGAAAAGCTTGGAAATCTCAGACAACAATTGACGCTTAGTTGAAATACTCTCCAGATATTCTACTTTATTGATATGCATACAGTCAGTTACCACATTGAAACTATATCCCAAGATCTTTTCACAACAACTTGAGAATGCTCTACAAAGGAGTTTTCTTCCTTGAACTTAACACGCAAAGCATCCGAGTTGCTATTCCAAGATCTCAAGATAAAACCCCCTTCTTCCATTCGTTTCTTACATTGATGATATATACCTACTATCTCACTTTCTTCTTGCATGCTTGTAAATATTAAATTATCCACATAGAAGCCTGAGGATAATATTTCAGTACATCTATCATGTGGATACTTAGAAGCATGATATTTCATAATATAATGCAATATAAATGGAGAAGAAGTAAACCCAAATATTAAAGTGAGGTACCTATAAGCTTCTAACTGCCCGTTATTAAACCACAAGAAAGTGAACCTATTCATGTCCACTTCATCTTTTAACCTTATCATCAGAAACGCTTGTTTTACATCACTTATGACGACAGTACGATTCGTTCTGAACACAAGTAGTAGCTTTAAAAGTGAATTCATGAGGTCATAACCACTGTAAGCAGCCTCATTCAAAGATGGAAGAGTTTTATTACTTTTAAGGGAACAATTAAAAACTGGTCTTATTTTAGTGGTTACTTGTTCTGATTGCCTTATTATAGGGCGATGAGGAATAAATTTATATTTACAAATATCTGAAGGGTCATTAAAATTTATATTTACTTTTTCAATTATTTTATCATTCAATTGATCTTCAAAGACCTTATCATATTTATTTATTAAATTATTTTGAGTTAATTTATCAAACACTCTATTAGCTATATTTAAAGATATTTTAAAATTATTAGGAACTAATTCTATTTTGTCTTCATACCAAGGAAGGCTTACATGATAATGGTTGTCTTTGAAAATCATATTCTGATTAAATAATTGCACTTGACATTTATCTACAGTGTTCAGAATGTCTTCGTTCTGTTTGATACCCAATGATTCTAGGCTAAACAGATTTTCCAAGCCATTGTCAATATCAGAATCCAAAAACTGTTCAATGGGATTGAAATAACTTTTGGATGGTTCTAACACGAAATACACTTGTGTATTTAGCCTCCTGTTATTACTTTCAAAATCATTTTTAGGGATTATGGCATTATTTGTTTCAACTTTAGACTGAGTTATGAAATTACTAACTTTTTTACTTTTTCTGGTTTCAACCAAACGCACAATTTGTTCTCTACTTAAAAAATTATAAATATTACCTATTGGAATTAATTTATTATTACCAATATGTAAACAATGACCACTTGCAAAAGGTACAGTCTGAAAGGATGGAAACAAGTCTATTATTTCTATTCCAAGCAAAACATCTATTTTAATATGACTATTTACATTAGAATTATTAAAATTACTATCAGCAAAATTTAAACCATTAAGTTTCATATTTTTAATAACATCTGAAATGCCATTTACTTTATAATTTATATTTAATTCATCATCTATAAGAAAAGGAATGAAAACTATTCTTTTAAATACTCTTACGCCAATTAATGTTTGATGAAACCTTTTAATTTTAGAACCAATGAAAGTTTGAACCTCATATTCTATTATAGGAAGACTATTTATATTAGGTATTAGCTTTTCAGCAGCTTCTCTTGAAATATAAGACCTACTAGAAGCTGTATCTATCAAACATCTTAAAGTTTTTTCTTTACCATTGAAAACCATATTTAATGAAGTAGTAGGCGGAATGTATTCATTCTCTAAACTTTGATGGAAAGTTATGCAATGATTGGTCGTTGTATTTACCACCTCACTATTTACATTACACAATGGTTGTATGTGTGACCTACTTCCACACTTACATGGAAACCTCATTTTATTATTATTACCAAAACATTGTGCTTTCGGATGGTTGCCAGCACACTGTTCGCACAACCCCAACTCCCTAACTCTATCAATACGACCTTCAAAATTGTTATACACTGGACATAGTCCTAAAGAATGTGGCCCAGAACATAATTTACACTTTTTTTCAACCTCTTTTACCTTACTTGAGGTTTGAAAATTTGCCAAAGAATGCTGTTTACTTGTAGCATTATTTTGAGATGTTTTTTCTTTTTGAGGAGTAACAGGTGTACTTTTACTTTTAAATTTGAGTTTGTCACCTACTGTTCTTTCTGAGGAAGAACTAGTACATATTAAAGCCTTTATTATATCCTGATAATTTTCAAGAACTTCATTTATGTCAGGATAATTATGACCTACTTTTCTTATCAGGTCCTTCAAAAATACTTTAGGTAGCTTTTTTACTACTATATGTGACAACAAGCAACAGCCTGGACTTTTTGAGATAGTAAAATCTAATTTATGAACTTTAAGATCATAAATAATTGCCCTTATTTTATTCAATGCCTTTTTTAAGGATATAAAATCTTTATCATATTTGGATTCTATATTAATAGCTATCAAAGAGGCAAACAAGTCATTTGTTATAGTAGTTACATCCAAATATTCAGCTTTTAACAATTCTAATGCTACTTTATAATGTTCTGGTATGATTGATAAATGAGACACAATACTTAAGGGATAATCCCTCAAAAAACTTAAAAGGTACATTAATTTAACAGAGTCATTAAGTTTAGGGTTATTTCCAACCACATTCATAAACTGATTTAAAAAAACTTGAAAACTAATTTTATTCAAATCACCATCAAATACTGCACAACTCATGGTAGGTAATTTTACATTAGTAGTGTGATCTATGTTATTTAAGGCTTCCACAAAACTATCAGAAATATTAGGTTCTGTCTTAGCAGTCTCTTTACTTACAATAAATTCATTAAAAACACTTAATTTAATTTCTAATTCTAAATAATAATCACTTTGACTTTCTATTTCAGAGTCCATATTTAGGCCTTCAAGCTCAGTTTCCATCAAAACATCAATCATTCTTTCATCAAATTCTTTGATTTTTAATATCAATTTATTTATTTCATTTATTTGAGATTTGCAGAAAATAATACCTAAACAGTCATTTGATTTTAATTCATTTAATTTATTTACTCTTTTAGTAATACGAATTTTTAAATTAGACCTCATTTTTTTAAATTTGACAAAATCGTCCATTTTGTTCAAAAATACTTAATTCAAAATTATTTACTTAAAAAATGCCTGATATTGTGTCACCAATATGAATCAAAAAATATATAGGCCTACAACTACCCTAGGCCTTCAAAAAACTTTTGTCAAAAACTGAATTTCAGCTCTAGGGGTTAGCCTAATTTCAAACACTATTTTGCTAATTCTGTAAGATAAGCATTGTTTTTTGAGAATTACTGTCGACGATTTTTCAAATATCGACCATTGTTTTTTTTATTATTATTATTATTTTTCTTATTTTTTCTGCACTATAGTTTCGAGCCTCCTTGTTTCAGAATGAGGTAGTTATAAAGTTAAAGAATTTCCCTTTCACAATAAAGGAGGTACTTTTGTAATCAGGATTTGTTTAAAATGCCCATTCTCTCACGTCCGAGATTGAGGTCATCGCACCTTATTCCAAGATTGCAACATCTTTAGCAACCAATGCCCAATGGCGCACCCTTTTTTCACCTTTGTTTTTTAGTCGCATGTTGGTCTCTATACTGATCGCATTCGCTGCTTACACGTTGTATCCTTGTTTTGGTGCTGTGTTTGTATTTTGCCTTTGTCTCTTCAATCTTATTTGAAGCAGAGGTCTAATTACATTTTTCAATCTTTTATTAATTTGGTGCATTTATGTGTAATTTCTAATTGCATGTTGTAAATAATGGTGATTTATAATTGTGCTTGTTTGTAATTCGAACTCCGTAAGTACGTCTTTGATTGGGTATGAGTCATAGAGTGAGCTGAACTCAGGTAAGCTCTTCATTCGTTGGTTTATACACACGAGATTAGAGAATTGTATTTGTGAAGAAACAAACATTCTCCTACTGTCAATATTAAAGTAGCTTTTAGATGAAATTTGTCTCTTCAGTTTCATCTAATAGAGATACATCAGACACTCCGCTTTCCTGTATCTTTAGCCTTTGCTTGCTTTTACCTAATATTTCCTTCTGAAGGAATCTTGGGAATTTTCTGTACATTTCCAAGAGGGTTCTTCCGCTTTGTAGTGGAAATTGGTACACATACATGTGTGCATGTTTCGTGTACGCCTGTATGTTTAGCAAGGAATTCCACTAGAAAGGGGGAGGGGCAAAGGAGGCCTTCCTTCTTCACACTACAAAATTATATTCGTAATTATATTATATCATTTAATTTTCGTACCACGACATTTATATCTAGTATTTGGTGTTTGTTTGTGTATGCTATCCTGTAATAAAGCCGTACCTACATGTGGATTGTATATACAACAAACAGAAGTCGATTTACTCCTTAACTACGTTTATAAGAAAAAGGGGGAATAAAAATTAGAGAGAGAGGGAGGGGGCTGCATATTACCCCTTTTATTCGCTCAATATCTCCCCCATTTTTTCGTAGGTTAAAAGCAAATTTCGATAGTTGGCGCCCAACGTTTTAATACCTATCCCCCACCCCCGTTTGGCACATCGCAGTGGCCAGCGGTGGACCCTCATTTATTATTCATTTTCGCGCATGACCTTTTGCCCTTTGCGGCACTGGCCCTCTGTTCTACGCGTTCTCTTTTCGCGCTCGTATTCGAATTTATGAGTTATGCCCGCTTTTCTCCGGGGAGATTGGAGAACGTTACCCGTTCCACTTTATAATTTATGACTTATTGAGTTCACCGAAATTGAAAATTGAAATTGAAATTGCTATTTGATTTCAATTTGATTTCGACTTAATTTTTCAATTTTATTTAATTTTTTTTTCTCTTTCGCAATGAAGAGAGCCTTGAACACGTGTTTATAATAAATAATCATATTGTTAAGGGAACTCGGTTTCTTTGAAAGAGAATTAAATTGAAATTGAGGAAATGGAGAATTATTTCTCAATTTGATTTAGTTTGGTTCAATTCAATTTTGATTTTATTTAATTTTTTTTTTTTATTTTTTGTTTTTTTTTTTTTGGCAACACATTTGGAATTGAACTTGGTTTTCTTTTTCTTTTTCTTTTTCTTTTTTTTTTTCTTTTTCTTTTTCTTTTTCTTTTTCTTTTTCTTATTATTATTATTATTATTATTATTATTATTATTATTATTATTATTATTATTATTATTATTATTATTATTATTATTATTATTATTATTATTATTATTATTATTATTATTGTAGTTATTATTATTATTATTATTATTATTATTATTATTATTATTATTATTATTATTATTATTATTATTATTATTATTATTATTATTATTATTATTATTATTATTATTATTATTATTATTATTATTATTATTAGTTCTGCCTTGTATATAGTGTTGAGGACAGACATACGTACATGCTTTATGAGCGTGTGTGTATTAATAAGTTTGCTCTTCCTCACACACAAATATCTTGCTGTAAGTGTGTATTTTCATAATTTTTCCTCCCTTTCATACACACACACGGACGCCAATACATATTGAGGTGTGTTTTGAAGGAATTTTTTTTTTTTTTTGTATTGCTGTTATTATTATTATTATTATTATTATTATTATTATTATTATTATTATTATTATTATTATTATTATTATTATTGTAGTTATTGTTATTATTATTATTATTATTATTATTATTATTATTATTATTAATCTGTATTATTATTATTATTTTTATTATTGTAGTGACTGTGAGGACTTTTATTGTGTGTGTGTGTGTGTGTGTGTGTGTGTATTATTATTATTATTATTATTATTATTATTATTATTATTATTATTATTATTATTATTATTATTATTATTATTATTATTATTATTATTATTATTATAGTAATTATTATTATTATTATTATTATTATTATTATTATTATTATTATTATTATTATATTATTATAGGAAGTAGATACTCTACGTAGAATATTACTTAAGATCTATATGTATATACTATAGGGTAGATTAAGTTCGCTTTTTTTGCTTTTATACTGTATTTAGCTTCTATACGTCGCTTGGGTAAAGAAGAGATATTTTTGGTTTTAATCTTTTTCTCTGTTTTTATATATATATTTTTCCTTTTATGTTTGTCTGTATTTGTTGGCTTACAGTAGACAGACAGACACAAAACCAAGTTTTTGGACGTGCTTTAATATTTGGTATATACCTTTCCTTTTTGGTATTTTAATTAAAATATAAGATTATGACAAGGTCGAAGGGAGCAAAAGGGCCTAGTCCCATGAGAATTTCCAATTCAGGGGCATCGAAAGAGGAAGGGTCCATTCGGAACGAAAATACCAAAAGAAAAACGACGACGGCAACAGACCTTCTGTCTATCCCGGAGTCTACATCAGAGTTAGGTAGCAACAGCACTGTTGAGAACATATCTGATTTGAATAATGTGGATTCGACGGACACAAAAGAGCTCAGGGACTCGAAACGAGTTCGTTTATCTCAAAGGGCTCGTCTCAGTCTTGCCTCTACCGAACTTGAAGATTTATTATCAGCTCCCGAGGCCTCTTCAGCGTCTATTCTCACACTTAGTCAATTATTAAACGACATCAGTTTAAAACTTGACGAGAGTGACAAGATCATTCAAGACTCCTTGAAAGGTTCATTATTCATTGCAGACGATACCGAATGTTTTAAAATTCAAAGGATGATCAGAGAACAAATAAATCGTGCTGATGAATATCTGAACTCTATGAAAAAATCTAATAAAGGTTCATGTACTTCTTCCTCAACGAGGAATTCTTGTTGCTCTAGGAACAACCATAACTTCGGTCTTTTTAGGCCTCCTACTAAAAAGCTACCACTATTTGATGGAAATTTAATTGAATTTCAATCATTTATAGAGGCATTCGAGTCAATAGCAGAAGGTCACGGTTATAAGGACAATATTAAATTGGAACTTCTTTTCGACTGCTTAAGGGGTAATGCCTTGAAACTTGTTTCCGGATACTCACGGGTCGGAGAGAACTACCAGATTGTTCTGAAGCAGCTCAAAAATGACTTTGGTAACAAAGCTAAGGTCATTGAGACGCTAATTTTGAAATTATGTGGACTGTCTCCTCCTGAATATAATTATGAGAACCTGTATAGGTTTAAAGCAGATTTGTTCTGCTATGTAGAATCCCTTAAGAATAAGGAGATGGTGGGTGATTGTAAGAGTTGCTCAATCATTCTAGGTTCCCTCCTAGCTCAGAAAATACCCCAGGAGATAAAGGACAAAGTACCCTGGGGCAAGGCCAAAGAAAATTGGACTCTAGACTTTCTCGTGGAGATGGTAGATCAAGCCCTCTCTTTTTTTGGAAGCATCTAGACAAATTTCTTCCGAAACCAAAGGAGCTAAGGAGACCAGGGAATCATCTAAAGGAAGTAACACTTCACAACAATCACCAACAAACAAACAGATGTCCACAGGAGCCCAACCGAAGGCTTCAACAATTTTGACTACTACGGGAACAAAATCCCACTCTACGAAACAACCTGCTCAAAATGCGGCCCCCACCAGTCAGAATACTGGGGATAAAGTCATAATATGTAGATTTTGTAAAGGACCGCATTATCCTTCGGAGTGTGTCTTGCTTCCGACACCAGAATTGAGACAACAGGTTGTTAAGGCCCAAGGTTGGTGTGAAAGGTGTTTGGCTCAGAACCACACCACCTCCAATTGCAAAAACCAAAGGCCTTGTTTTAAGTGTCAGGCAACAGATCATCATGTAGTGTTCTGTCGTCAAAATGGAAACCAGAGCCAGAGGGCAAACGTTTCCTCACAGACACAACCCGCGTCTCCTCCTCAGGAGACTTCGAATGTGACAACACTCCTCTCAGCAAATAGAGGAGTTGCTTTACCATTAGCAGACTTATCTGTTTATAAAGGAGACAAGACTATACTTGTAAGAGCGCTTTATGATCAAGCCTCGCAACGCAGTCTTGTATCTCGCTCGGTGGTGAGAGCATTGCAATGTGTTCCTCACTCCAAAATTCGTATAGCTATTAACGGCATCAATCAAAATGGCCCCGCCATGTTGCGTGATGTCGTGACTTTAAAAATTAAGACGGAAGATGGCACCATTCCCATCTCTGCTATCGTTGTTGATCACCTTCCCACATATATTCATATCCCTGGATTGGTCAAGACAACAAGGATGCTACGTAGACATCATGTCAAATTAGCCAACCCTTATCCCACTGGAAATACCGTGACAGATATAGGGATTCTTCTTGGCTCGGACGCTCTTCCCCGATTTTTGAAGTCATATGAGACTTTCCGCGGAATCAACCTGATGGTTACCAACGTTGGAAAATTAATTTGGGGGGAATTACCCTTTGTTTCCAGCAATTCTGAGTCACAGGTTTCGGTCGTTTCAACGTATCGGGCCGAAGTTCGTCTCTATGATGATTTTAGACCCGAAACAATCCCCTTCAACAAGGAGCACCGCCCCTCCTCCACAACACGCGAAGAAGAAATCGGGGAACATCTTCCTTCCGAACTTAGCGATGAATAGGAGGTGGAGAAACAGCAGTTTCCTTCCAGTGCACCAGAAGAAGAGGAAGGAGAGGAAGCTTCATTCCCCACTGACGATTTAGACCGACTGTGGTCTCTATCACACATTGACATCCTACCAAATGAACGATTCATCGAAGCGGAAAAAACAACTTTAGAGTCATTCCGGGAAAATATCACTTTTGTGGGAGACGAGCCTTATTTCAAGGAGCCTCTCACACCCTCATACCTACTTGTGGGTTATAAATTTAACACTCTTCCTATTCCAGAAGAGCTTTTAGAGTCGGACACTACTTACCGGGACCCGTTTAAATTAAATAAAAGGTATCGGTACACGCTTTCGCTTATTTCCAAATTCCAGTGTGCATGGAGTAAGGACTATTTACTTAATCTTAAGCAATCTTGGAATGTTTCTGGCCATCCTAACATTGCTATCGGTGATGTAGTCTTGGTGGAGGATGATGGTCCTCGTTTGAAATGGAAATTAGGCATAGTAAAAACCCTTCACACTTCTCCTGATGGGTACGTCCGATCAGTTTCATTAAATACAAAGAATGGGGAGATCACTCGAGCTATAGTGCATCTATACCCTTTAGAAATCCATTCTAATATTTTTAATTTAGATGACGCGTCCTCTTTACAGGAACCTACCTCGACATTGGGTTCCCAACCGGAGAGAACTATACGTCAAGCTCACATTCTAGCGAAACAACGCATTAAGGCTATTCTTTCAGATGAAGAATAGTCGAACCATATATTTTTTTTTGTCCCTTGACATAACATACAAATGTTCTACAATTAGACATTACATACACTGCGCAGTAACGTCTTTTATCTTGTGCTCCATAGACACAACTGTAGAACTTTTATCTTGGCTTGATGGTACTCGGGGGGAGTTGGATGACATTTGCGTTAAACATGGTACAAACCTAATTTTAAGCTCGCTGTAGCCTACAAACCTTTCGAAGCTTTCAGGGCAATTGTAGGACGTTCATTTTTTTTATCATATCTCACTTTAAGAACTGAATTATCCTAAAACCCCTTCTTGTTGGTCACGTTTCCCCAGACGTTTGGATGGGCGTATGACGCGATATGATTACGTCGTATGGAGCAATTCCTGGGACTTTAAAGAGGTGATAACCCCTTTTATATATTTCCCTTGAATATGAAGGAATGACAATCTCTTTTTTCATACTCAACCATCCCTTTCTTTTCGGGGAGTCGAAGGGGCGTTCCCAGAGACCACGTCCCATTCGAAGGGGGGTATTTATTGTTGGTTGAGCTAAACAATTGTTATTCTTTGAATGGTCTACTATCCAAACAATTTAAAGGGTTGGATTAGCACGATGGAAACGGAGTATTCAGTATCTTATATGCTATTCATCTTTTGAGAATTTAGAGCGTCCTACAAACGCGACTGAGACTTTAATGGGTTGAGGTTACAGGGGTTGTATCTTAAGTAAACCATTTTTTTTGTCATCCATATCTCCCGGAAGAATGGAGGCCTTCATATTTTTCTCTTTTATTGCAATACTATAAACATAGTCTTCAATAAACCTTTTTTTCCCCTTCTCTTCGGTGGGAGCTTAATGTCGACGATTTTTCAAATATCGACCATTGTTTTTTTTTATTATTATTATTATTTTTCTTATTTTTCTGCACTATAGTTTCGAGCCTCCTTGTTTCAGAATGAGGTAGTTATAAAGTTAAAGAATTTCCCTTTCACAATAAAGGAGGTACTTTTGTAATCAGGATTTGTTTAAAATGCCCATTCTCTCACGTCCGAGATTGAGGTCATCGCACCTTATTCCAAGATTGCAACATCTTTAGCAACCTATGCCCAATGGCACACCCTTTCAAATTTGTTTTTTAGTCGCATGTTGGTCTCTATACTGATCGCATTCGCTGCTTACACGTTGTATCCTTGTTTTGGTGCTGTGTTTGTATTTTGCCTTTGTCTCTTCAATCTTATTTGAAGCAGAGGCCTAATTACATTTTTCAATCTTTTATTAATTTGGTGCATTTATGTGTAATTTCTAATTGCATGTTGTAAATAATGGTGATTTATAATTGTGCTTGTTTGTAATTCGAACTCCGTAAGTACGTCTTTGATTGGGTATGAGTCATAGAGTGAGCTGAACTCAGGTAAGCTCTTCATTCGTTGGTTTATACACACGAGATTAGAGAATTGTATTTGTGAAGAAACAAACATTCTCCTACTGTCAATATTAAAGTAGCTTTTAGATGAAATTTGTCTCTTCAGTTTCATCTAATAGAGATACATCAGACACTCCGCTTTCCTGTATCTTTAGCCTTTGCTTGCTTTTGCCTAATATTTCCTTCTGAAGGAATCTTGGGAATTTTCTGTACATTTCCAAGAGGGTTCTTCCGCTTTGTAGTGGAAATTGGTACACATACATGTGTGCATGTTTCGTGTACGCCTGTATGTTTAGCAAGGAATTCCACTAGAAATGGGGAGGGGCAAAGGAGGCCTTCCTTCTTCACACTACAAAATTATATTCGTAATTATATTATATCATTTAATTTTCGTACCACGACATTTATATCTAGTATTTGGTGTTTGTTTGTGTATGCTATCCTGTAATAAAGCCGTACCTACATGTGGATTGTATATACAACAAACAGAAGTCGATTTACTCCTTAACTACGTTTATAAGAAAAAGGGGGAATAAAAATTAGAGAGAGAGGGAGGGGGGCTGCATATTACCCCTTTTATTCGCTCAATATCTCCCCCATTTTTTCGTAGGTTAAACATTTTTTTAAAGGAAACACAACCACACAGTGTTATTGTTATTATTAAACATTAATTACTACAATTAATTATATTATTAAAATAATTAAAACTAAAAAACAATCTTGAATAATTTATCACAACGCAGTCAGCAAAATTGTTTACAATTATTGACAAAATATCGATTATTATCGATTACTGTTAGAATGATGTTTCTATCGATTATTCGAACGATCTTAAAGAAATAAAATATCGATTATTACAAAAAATAATTAATAGAAACCAATTCAATTCCTATTGGAATTTTCCTTTGATGCAATCTTTTTTGCGCATGCGTAAGACTGCTTTTTTACTTTCTGTTTAAGTTATGAAAAAAGTTTAACTTTAATAAAATTTTCAAATCACTTTTTAAAGGTAAATAACTTTTCATTTCACTAATAATTCACTTGATGAATAAATAAAAATGTTAAGTTTATTAGTACATTTTCAAAAATGACTGTTTAATTTTTGAACACTTTTCAATATGGCGATTCTATAGATCGAGACCTTTTCAAAAATATCAAAAAATTTCTTTTCATTTTTTGATAGAAGTGGCTCTTGGCGCCACCGGACTATTTTTAGTTTTTTTACACTAAATATACTTAAAAAATTTAATTGTTTATTTACCTTAAGTGTTCTTCTTGATGTTGAGACAAAATTTTGGAGACGTAGCGCCTCGGAGGCACCTCCTAAAACGCTTTAGATACTTTTAGTAATTTGCAATTAATAATGAATGCGATTATCATTATAATGAAAGGCAGGAAAATCCAAAAGGGTTTGAAAAGGTTTCCTTTTCATATACAAGGACATTTTAATCCTTTTAAAGTAACTAATTTTCACAGAGTAACTTAAACTCTAAACAGTTTTACTGAGGCCATGTTACTGAGGCAATTGATATGAAATATTATTGTAATAAGCCGTGATATAAACTTTAAGACACTTATTGTTTGTCTATATTAATTTTATTGTACTTAATACTGCGTACAATTTTATTAAGTTAATGAGAATCAATCTCAACTTTAATGAACCCGAATACTTAAATATTGACAACAGTATACGTGTTCACCAATTCATTACTGAAAGATTACTGAAGAATATTCAATACTGTTTATCCTTACTAACCGCGATCTGGTCACGCCCGTGGCGGAGGAATTTTTACTGTAATATTTGTCTTTATTGATGACTCATAATACTGATATTTTTATATTGTGGTCTAAATTATAAAATGACCAATATTTAATAGTTTTCTAAATAAATTTTCATAATATATATATATATATATATATATATATATATATATATATATATATATATATATATATATATAATATAAGTAATATATATATATATATATATATATATATATATATATATATATATATGAAAGAAGACATAAAACTAGAAACATTTGTATGGATAATTAAATGATTAATATTTAAAAAAAAATTATTTTATTAAAACAATAGAATATCAAATACAATATCCAATGATGGAAAATTCACAATATAGAGCAGTTGCAAAATTGATATTATTAAAAAAGTAATTTCCTTGGGTTCAACACAAATTTATCAACTACTGTTTGAATAAAATAATCGTAATTGTCAAACACAAATTTTCTGTGTACACTCATCATAACCATTCCGTTTAACCTGTCGTCTTCCATAGTACTTCGCAGCCAAGTCTTGATCCTTTTTCGCAGAGTATTGAAAGAGTGTTCTACTGTACTGGTGGGGCATGGCTGGGCGAGTAGTATCATCAAAGCCTTTTTCGTCGACGGAAAGAAAGGTTCAGTCTCCTTTAAGACTTGGGAGACAAGATCTTTTAGTTCTTCACTACTCAGTTTCTTGTCCTTCCAAATTTTGTACTAAAGTTCTAGCTCTTCTTCTTCTATGCCTTCTAAGTGGTAAAAACTATAAAATGAAGCTGTCTTTTCCTTTAACTCATCGATTGTTATGAGTAGCATGTGGAAAGGATGTAGATATGTCAATGCATAAGCAGGTGTATTTTCAGTAGAAAACCGTAATTCCAAAGAAGTTATAAAATCCAGATACGGAGTTATTAAGGATCTTCTTCAGAACTCCGTGGGATTTGTTGCTGGATGGTTGCTGCGGTGCTGCTGCCTACCAAAAATCCGTAGTATATTCAGATCAAGTCCCAGTTGCTCGGCGATTTGATTAGCTTCTTTTAACACTTCATCGGTGATTTTTTCTTCATCTTTCCGATGGCTCCTAACCATTTCTACAATATGTTGAATGTGCTGCGAGGTTTTGACGATATCCAAGGTCTTAGATTGGAGAGCATTTACAACTGGCTCTAACATCGCAGAGTATTTCGTGATCAATATCATTGCTATGATGAATGACGACTTACATGCCGCTGAATGCAACTGAAAAGCGCTTTTTCTTGTGGCGGTATTTCCTTCAATGGAAAGGATTTCTAATGCTTGCATCATTCGTACAAAGTGCTCCTTAAACACTCTGATGCACTTGTGTTGTTCAGACCATCTGGTCTGGCATAGGCTTGGGATGTTTTGCATTAATTTTCTTCTCAAGACCGACTCGCGAAAAAACGTAATAATGACCTTTATAGTTCCCACAGTATTGCGGATTTCTGGTATTGTGTTCAAATCATTTACTACTAGATTTTGTTTGTGTGAAGAGCAATGAAAGAACAATCCTTTTTTATACTTTTTCCTCAATATTGCTTGAACACCTCCTTATTTGCCAGACATCGTAGAACAGCCATCGAAACCCAAGCCCACGCATTTCTCGGGATCCATTTCTTCGGTCGTGACAAAATCGTCAATGGCTTTCGCAATGGTTTTTGCGTCAAGCACTTTCAGTTCTACAAAGCCAATAAATTCCTCTTTGACTTCATCGGACTCTTTGTCGAAATAGCGTAACACTATGGAAATTGTTCCTTTCCAGAAATATCAGCTGTTTCATCTGCTAGTAAGCTATTAACGATGCTTTCCTTTATAGTAGTACCACATAGAGAAATGATCTCATTCTGAATCTGAACTGATTGGTATGTGGCATTTTTCTTCCCCTTTTTAAAATGGCTTTTCAATGACTGATCTCCGGCATCTATTCGTAAGCGGCACAAATCTTGCAACACTCCCTCATCATGATGCTTACCCCGAAGCGGTAAATCGTGCGTACCAGAAAATGTCACACATGAAATTATTGAGGATAATTTTTTTTATTTTCTTCTATGATTTTCTTAGAATGCTGGTTAATTTGGATGTCTACCGGCACGTCCTGTAGGAACAATCTTGCAGCTTCAACAACAGTTTTATACCACTCTGTGTTTGTATGTCCCTTACAAACCGCATGAACATCTTTATATTTAGTGAAAGGTCTTATTGTTAAGGAGCCTAGGACCCCTCTGAACGAGCTTTTATTTGGTGGAAATAAAATACAAAACTTGCAAAATGCTCCCTTTAGGCGCCTGGAGTATGTCAGTCAAGGTGAATATGTCTCCAACCATTCATAATTGAATTTCCTCTTTAAGTGGGTAGCATCTTCCAAAAAATTATAGGTCTTAGGTGGAATCCAACAGTCTTTCAGTAACTGTTTCTTTTTCTCAGTCGAAATCATAGATGAATGTCCAACGTATCTACCAATTATTTGGTGGAAATAAAATACAAAACTGGCAAAATGCTCCCTTTAGGCGCCTGGAGTATGTCAGACAAGATGAATATATGTCTCCAACCATTCATAATTGAATTTCCTCTTTAAGTGGGTAGCATCTTCCAAAAAATTATAGGTCTTAGGTGGAATCCAACACTCTTTCAGTAACTGTTTCTTTTCTTCAGTCGAAATCATAGATGAACGTCCAACGTATCTACCAATGTCATTTTCGTGACAGTCATCTACTGAAACGCTAGCTCCGAAATCTGGACCCATATCTTGACTCGTCGAGGTGCTGGGTCTGGGTGTGGGTTCTTCATCATGCGAAATATGCAAAGTAGGACGGATTGCCTCTTGTGTAGTCTTAGTTGAATTATTGGTATCTTATTCGTTTTCACCGCTACCATTTCCATTTTTATCTGAGTTCTTCCTTTTCAAATTTACTGCAAACAATATATATATATATATATATATATATATATATATATATATATATATATATATATATATATATATATATATATATATATATATATATATATACCTCGTCATATGACGCATTTATGTAAAAAGAATTATTTGGGTTTTTTAAAATATTGTAAAGGAATATTGTTTCATTAAGCTGGCCAGGTCTGTGACAAAACCATATTCTTTACCGTCTTAGAGCAAGAGCTTCCTCTTCACCTTAAAGGTGCAAAATTCCCTACTTTAAAGAAATAAAATACACAAAATTTACTATTAATATTTAAGAAGTAAAACGTACGTACCCAAGGAATCTCCTAATATCCATGATCTGATGAAATTGAACAATTTTTACACTGAGGCGGTGTTGAATTATAGAGTGGCGTCATGGAGTGTTAATTTCAATGCTACTCTGAACCTAAAACACTTAATAAAGAATTGAGAATCTGACTGAACACAAAATCTAGAATTTATATATACATATCAAAATTAAAAAAAAGTATAGATAGAATAACAACACAGTTCTTATCTACAAATTAAAAGAGCATATAAAATGAGTGAGAAGACCGTATCGGCAAGAGAAATGTGAGAAAATTGCAACTAGCCTTCGCCATATAATCGTAATAAATATATAATATATATACGTATATATATATATATATATATATATATATATATATATATATATATATATATATATATATATATATATATCTAACTTTTCTTATATAATATATATATATATAATATATATATATATATATATATTTATATAACAATATATATATATATATATATATATATATATGCTATATATATATATATATAGATCTAGTCAGTCATCGCCCAGATTAATGCGTCCTTATAGCTTTTTTTCTTGTTGGACAATACGAATATACCCCACGGAGAGAAAAAAGTATCAGTCGGGAAATTTGAAGAGAACACAAATGTTCAAAACACAAATGTTCTTAATGACTTGTCATGTTATTTATTTGGCGCAGGAAAAGGGGTCGAAGAAAGATTGGAAGGAAGAATTTTGGAATTGAAAAATTCCAAACCTTCATAGAAGCGAAAGAGTCTTCCATCTCGATGATATCTGCTGGAATGACGAAACGTCGAGAAGAAGAACAAAACGGATCCGACAGAGGGACGATCCCGAAGATTAGAAAAAAGTAAACAAGAAACAATAATGAAACCTTCAGCATGAATGATTATGATGCTACAATATAAATATCGAAGGAAAGTCCGATTTTCCTTTCCAGACAAAGATGTTCATGACTGTTTCATTTAAG
>JABUQX010016140.1:30000-64745 GCA_015478945.1 Trachelipus rathkii | reverse complement strand
AAAATGAATTTAGATTTATTTGTCATTATATTATATTATCTGATCTTATATATTATATGTAAGATATATATAATACATATATAAATGGTTTGTTTTTTAATAGTCTTACTAAGGCACTTATAAGAAACTTTTAAAAGTTTAGGCACTATATGAAGTTTATTAGCTATGATCGTTAATTTTAAATAAGTATGTGGTACTAACGTGTAAATAATATTACAATCAGCTACCAACACTAAACTTCATGTTAGTATTCACATCACGGCTTATATATGGATGTTATTTTTTGATATCATCGATATGTTTCTGTAAGCATCGTTATACAATATAGGATAGATATGATTTCAGGAGAGGACGCGTTCTGCTTGTTGTATATTCGTTTAGTAGCCTAAGTTGTTTCGGTTCATTAATAAGAGAATCTACGGATATTTATATTGACCTAGCGAGATTTTTTTCTTGAGATATAGTAGGAGTACGTGTCGTGATTTTACTCTCACTAAAGCCGGTAAACTCTCTTATTTACTATATGTTGCTTTTGTCAGCGCTTATTTACGTTAAATACATAATTTTATTATGCTTGCATATATAGGGAGTGTTGATTATTTTGTCAATTCTTACTAATCAAAGTTTCATAGTGGAATATTGTCTATGTTTTACTAATTTTCCAAGTCCTTCTATCCAGGAGTTAATCCCGTTGCTTCGCGAAATGTTGTGGCATTGAGCAATGAATACGTTTTATATACGGATGCACATACTCATAAACTGTTATAAATCTTGGAAGAAGTACCTTATGTCTATAGTCAAGGATCGTCATATTCTTGAGTCGATCTTGGTCTGAGAAGGTAATCAATTAGTGCACTGTGATACTACGGGGATTTAAGAATTACTTCTTTCATTTAAAAGTAGAAATATAACAAACTATACATTTAAATTTTGCAAGACAGCACTTTTACTGCTCGTATATTTGATTTGTATTGTCTTAGTCCTTATGAAAAGGGCAAGTTTGCCATAATTTTATAATATGCTAGACTTTTCTAAACTTCGTTATAACTATTTAAGCACTGGTTCGTATATACTGTCGCTTATTACTTAGTATATGACGAAATGCTTGCTCTTTAAAATTTTTTAAATTATTACATGGGTACAGTATAAATGATGACTATTATTAAATTAATATATATATATATGTCAGTCTTTTATATATATATACGTATCTACCGACTATTATTACTCTATATATATATAATTATTATATATACTGGGTAAACTAAATACCTAACTTTAATCTGATCTTTTAAATATTATATAGTTCTTCTAATAATTAAAAATATATTAATATATATATACTATTATTACATGACTACGTAGTATATCTATCATTTAACTACCAAAACTCATCCAGATGTAACTATTATATACTGAGCTTATTTATCACTTATACTATATATATATATATACCTTCTATACTATCTTTCTCTATACCTTACCTATATATATATCGCAAAATCACTCATCTGCTCTGCCCTTTATCTAAATTATTTTATTATCTTCTTTCACATATAATAACTGAACTATGATAATCAAATTTGACAATTATTAGTTTCCTGCTTTTGCCTGCATTGCTGCAAAAGCATCCACTAGGTTACCCTTACAGTATGTTCAACGCTATTTATATATATTTATATATTTAATTTACTCAGATAGTAGACCGCCTTTAGATATTATGTCTGTGTCTTACCAATATATCTAATGTTATCATTAATTCTATATATATATATAGTGTTTCTATATATATATATATATTATTATATTATATTATAATATATATTATATACTCTATACTTAGTATAATTATAATAAGCGCTTACTGCTATATATACTCGGCTCCATTTTTTTACCCAATTTTTATCACCTTAATATACCTATGCTTGTTATTTATTTTATATATTCATTTATATATTATATACTAGTATAATATGACTTTCTAATATATCATAGCTTTTCAATATTTATCATACTCCTTGTCTACTATTGCGGATATATATCAGATTGAATCATACTTTCACAGTAGAATCTTTATAAATATATTATGTAACTACTATATATCCGTTGCTTATATAGGTATATATAAACCAATATAGTACTATATGTTTTATGCTATATATACCTACACTGCCCTGTTATATGCCTTCATGTTTATCATAATATTATATATACTTTCTTGATCTTATTATCTAAATTTATCTTCATTCTATACTATTACTTGTATGTAGCCTTTTATTGCTTAATTGATATCCAGTATAAGGTGTCTAACGATTGATTATATTACAATCTTTAGATCCTCTTGAATATATTATACTAACTTTGTATATGTACCCTTTTTGATTTGCTTTACTGAGTTGCCTACGCTTGTTTGGTCACCATATTATCATCCTTTATTCTATATACCTCATTTTTGATTGGAAATACTTATTCACTCCAGTGGTAACTAGACTCATTAATATTTGTACTTACTTATTGGGCTTTATATCCTGTGGGTTAGTTATATATATACTTCATAAACGCTGTTTTCTATATGGTGTAATTATGCTTTTATCTACCATTATAATAACATATTTAATCTTCTTTTTTATTTAAATCCTATATATATTATATAATTACATTTTTTATCAGGTTTACCTGATCACTTGACTCACTCCCTGACTGATGTTTTATATAGCTCTTTTGATACTACGTTTTTTTCATTATATATACGCTTGCGAGCCTACTGATTGGATATATATAATCCTTGTCTCAATTCAATTATAGCAAGATGAGTGCTTTTATTCATTTGAATATTTATATGCTTTCCCATTGATGGGTTGTAAGTTTTAGCGTTTATTATCTTTATTATATTATTTCTATCTATATATCTTTAATATATAATTATATTTTATCGTACTCTTTATTATTATAATTTATTATATTATATTACCTATAAGTTTATTATTTTACCATTTATTGGCCGCTGATTTAGTATATTTGAGCGCTTTCGTAGCCTTGCAACTTTATTTTACTTTCGTTGATTTTGGAGTGAGTACACTTACTATTTACCTCTTTTTGGGCTTACATCCTTAATGTAATTAAATTACCTATATTCTATTGATATAAAATTTGTAAGAAAATGTTGATATGTTTATTTGGCAATTTTATGTATTATTTTTACTTTATTACGTATTATAGTATTATATAGCATTTTTTGATAATATTTATTATTATCAATAGTAGTAGATTCGGCTGTAATAGCTTTACATAAAGTCTACTTTAATTATATACTCTTCTACGTATTATTATAAAATTAAGTTATGAATATATATTAATACTAATTATTTTATAATTATATAATATTATATTATATATACCACGATTTATTATATTATTATCGTAATGTATTTAATTATATACATTATTAATATAGTTATACTATTTAATTATATCTTATATATATACATACTAATTATATATTTATATATATATCATTATATTTAATTAATTATCTTATTAATTATATTATCGAACGATACTCTAATAGATATTTATTTTATCATTTTTACCATTTTAAGTAGTTTAGTCTATAAGTTTTCTAATCTTAGTTAAATATATTCGAATATAGATGGGCTTACTCTTAGGCTATATTTTAAACCATCATTAAATAGTAAGCTTTCTGATTGGATTCATTCATCTATATACTATTATTATATAATATATATATATATAATAGATTAAATTTTAATATTTAATGAGATAATTAGTGAAGTATTTATTTATTTACCCTTTCCCCTTTATACCATCATGAATAATCCTTATCCCTGTAACTGGCGGTAATATAGTTTTGTGATATATTATATGGTTCTGCATTAACGGTTAAAAATTTCAAGTGATTTAGTTGAAAATATATACAGATATTTCGGAGCCAGACGAATTCTAATAAAAGTTTCTTAAAGACTTAATTCGATGATTACGTATTAACCTAACAATACACCTCCCGTATTTAAAAACAAACAATAAAAAAAAATTTCTTATTTTTACTTTTTTTTTTGTATCTTTCTATTTTAAAATAGGCATAATCCGTGCCCTTTGGCTGTTAAACTTTTCTACCTATTTTTGGATACTTTTCTGAAGGATGGTTGCCTCTACGATTTTCTAATGTGCGTCCCCGAGAAAAAGCGATTTTTTTATACGGTTCAACTTTAGATATGGTATTTTTTTTCTCTCTTTAGAAATAAGGAGAAAAAAATTATACTTCAAAAAAAAATTACTAATTTAAAAACTATAGACTTTTGAAAGAAGTTTATTTAGAATAATCTACTACTATTTTCAACCTTTTATATCGACTCCTAAGGTAAGAGCATTGTTACTTCGTCATGGGAAACATGTAAAAATCTGTGCTTATA
Source organism: Trachelipus rathkii (assembly GCA_015478945.1). Lineage (NCBI taxonomy): Eukaryota > Metazoa > Arthropoda > Malacostraca > Isopoda > Trachelipodidae > Trachelipus > Trachelipus rathkii. The sequence continues at coordinate 60,315 of JABUQX010016140.1, read as the reverse complement.
TTTTTTTTTTTACCTTAAAGAAGTCATTGACCCGCTAATGAATGCACTATCTTGTACTCCCGGTGTCTTTTTTGGTATGCCAATTCAAATCTCCATTTTGAAATCTTTTTAGCAACTACATTGTTATAATGGTTTGCGAGAAGAAAACGAATGATTAATCCTTTTTTTGTGTAATTACCTTAATTATCGTATATTTTGATAACTATCTTACTTTACCTTCTTTTGGCCCGTTTTCAACTTTCTCGACCCCTCACTTAGGCCAAGAAATTCTTCTACCGATCCCATTCCTAAACCGGAAAATCAGTTCCGCTCCACTTCCCCCACACTTGCACTCTCCTCGCTCACTCTCTCATACACGGCTATAGGAAATTATCATATCAGTAGCTTGGAATTTTTGAGATTTCTTTTATCCTCTCGATAAGGTTGCTAGTTTTGTTCTAAGCACTCCGCCCTGAGTTCTTTTTAGACTCTTTTAATTAACGCATCTTGTGGACGTCACACCTCAACAATTCGCTCTTAAATTTACCCATCATTCTCTATATCTCTCACGCTCTCACATCGTTTTTTTTGTTTTTAGCGTCTTTCCGCTACAGCCCTCTTCATCTTCTTCCCCTCCTTATCATCTCACCTCTTCGCCAAATACTCAATTAATCTATCTGTTCTTTCATTATCTCAATGAAATCGGTGAAATGACTTATCAATTCTACAAGGACAGATTTTACAAAAGTCTTTTGCGAAGCTGTAATAATTATTTCTGTTAGAATCTTCTTGTTGAGTCAACTCTCCTCTTTGAAAGGGATTGCCATCATATTTATACTTTAATTTTTAGGATATATTATCTACATTAGCTCATTTTATATATATACTACTTTATTTTCTTCTTTATTGATCATTTCACCAGTTTATATATATCACTATATTATTATATATATATATATATATATAATATATAATTTATACTATTTCCATAATTTTTCTTCCAGTATCTATATACTTTTATAACTTACCTTTAATATATAATCATGTATATATACCGCTTTTCTTCCCCTTTTCCCATAGTCTCTTTGCTACTATTTTTCTAGTTCTGTTCTTTTTAACTAATGGAACCCCAGTGGTATAGCTTTGTCCCGCCCCTTATATTCTCTGATTTTTTGGCAGGGTCGGGCGCTCTCTTTCGGTCTGCTCTTCTCGTATCATTCTTTACAATCTCCTTTTCTTACTCCCGGGGCAACACAGGGTGGACTTTTTCCCCCCCCTCCGGGGAGGGTGTCCGGAATACCCCCTTTTTTTCTTCTTTCTTACGCTCCTTACCCATCCTATTTCTCTTTTCGCCCCCATTGCTTCTTTTGGTACAACTCTCTGGGTGAATCTAGCGGTGTTTCCCTCCGTTCATCCCCTCCCCTACGCTGGGTATGGGAACGTGACCGTTCCTCCTTATCCTCTTGTTCCCTCTCGCTGCGGTCTGTCTGCCCCTGTCTACCTTGGCCGTGTAAAATACTATATATATCGCTCTACATATTATTCGTCTTACGTATTCTATATATTATTCGGATAACTAGTAATAGTATACTCATCTATTATTATTTAGTACTTATAATATATATACTATATCTATTATATCTATGCTCTATTATCACTTTGTACTTTATTATCTCCTCCATTTTAGTTTATCCGTCTGGCCTTTCGCTCGCTTTTTCTGCGTTGCCTATTTTTTTTGCTCCATTTTGATTTACAACGTTTCGCTCAAAGTAAATCAATTTTCTTCCTCTCTATCTTAATGCAACAAAGGTACACACTACAAAAAAGTTAGCCTTGCCAAAATAATTCACCTAATGAAAATGCTTGATCTTTCAAATTTTAGTTTTAGTCGCATGCTCGAAATTGGAGAAGGTAACATTGTTATTATACTCTTTTTTTTTTTTTTTCTTAATTTTTTCTTTGTTTTTTAGATCTCCCCACGTGTAAATTTTTGTTGAATTTAATCAATAATATGGTAAGCCTTATATCTAGAAAGTTCATATACTGTAATATCGCCTGTGTCTTTTTTTTTTTTTTTTTTCTTTTTTTTTCATTTTTTTTTTTTACATTATCCAGTTGCTTTTCGACCCGTTTATAACTATCTGTAATATATAGGAACAGCTTGTTTATGTCCTATCAAAGGTTTTGCAATAAAACCTCAATTTCTTCACCGTTTGGCCTGGCTGCCTGCCTTCATATCTTACAGGATTTTTGCTTTCTCTCGATACGGGCATTCTTGTGTTGTTTTCCAAAATTATCTTGCCTTTCCAGCACGTCTTGCACTGTTTTTTTTTTAAGCAACTTGAGTTAACAGATAGAGAAGTATTAATAAATATTTCCGCACATACTACCCCCCATCACAGCGCACATCCTGGATTTAGCTATTTAGTTGAACTTGCCTGTTATATGCTTTACATTTAAGTTCATATAAAAAGGAGAAGGTGCCCAACGAAGTAACTTTTTTTTATTATAATTTTGATCAAGGAGGTGGCCAATCCCCAGCCACATGCGCCTATACTTCGAGCCGATCCTCAGCGAGCTTGGTTAGAAACTGACTATGTAGGAGAGAGGAAACTTGTGAGTAAATAGTTTATATATTATATTTATTATAAATATTTAGATAGGTAATTATTAAACATATTTGGAAATAACAATAAGTTATAATTAAATAAATATATTAATTTTTTAAAACAATATATATTAGTTGTAGTTTTATATTCATAATTTTAATATTTTTTAACAAATATATGAACTATAAGTGTAATAACTTCAACTCATTAACTTTATTACTACAACGCTTTATCTAATCTTTAATTTCACTCAAGAATTCTAAATGAAAATATTTTGCAATTTTTGTAATTTTTTTTATAATTTTTTTTCATCCATAACATTATGAAAATATAATAATATTATAATATGTTGAGATATCATATAACACCTGGTTTCGAAAACTTAACTATTGTGTAGATACAGTTTCCAAAACTTTTTTCGGGTCTTTTAGTGAGTACAACTTATAAAATAAAACTCAGAGAGTGGCTTAAGACACAACTAGTCACTTACGGACGGCATAAATTTAATTAATCAAGATTTATATATTGTAAATATTTCTTCCGTTTGAATGAATAACTTTAGGTACAAATCAAGGGAAAGTGAGATCTTTTTCCGTTATTAGATAGATAATTTATTTTACCAATAAACGCCAAAAAATAATAAAATATATTATTACTATAAGTATACCCATTTCATTGAATATTCTTTTCTTCTGCAAACATTGAAGCTGTTGCTAAAGCTATAAGATACCAAAATCACGTATACGGTAATAGCATGCGTCTCGAAGTAATTTTATAATAAAAAAATTATAAAATAAAAATTTCCTACTCTTTTTTTATTTTTTATTAATATAATATCATTATATATAGTGTTATATAAGATTGAAATTGTTTTTAAAATAACTTACTTTTCAAATAAAGTCTATGTTTATTTCTATATTAGTATCCTTTTTTTTCGTATAATTAATAAATAATATACTTATAAGTGTACAGTATAAATAATCTAATTGCGTATATACATTTTGTTTCTATCTGATTGTGATCATGTTAAGGTCTGTCTTGTTACTGATATACCTATCAGCGAACCTGGCGCTCAGAATATTTTAAGTAAGCTGCTAACAATTAACTTTAAGCCATTAGTAAAAATATATTTTTATCGACATTTGACATTTAAATTTAAATAAATGATTAACAAATAACTTCAATGAAGTTTTCAAGCTATATTATACATTCATTACAAGTAGGCGGTCTTATTTATGGCTTTAGTAAAAAATTAACTGGTCTATATTAAGAGAATATAAGAATTTTTTTATTTCGTTGTTTGTTTTTTATTAAACGGGGTTTATCTTTTTTTAGGTTATAGCTCTCTAATCATCGATATACTTATATGGTCATAATAGTTTTATTTAAAGTCTAACTATGATTTCCAACATTTCCCTTACTTGTTACTATTTACCTATTATAATAATATATATAATATATATATATATTATTATATTATATACCTTTGTTTTGGAAAGGTACAATTCCACAAACTAATATAATAGCTTTACTTATATATATGTAAAAGGAAAATTGATATATATTATATATATATATTATGTATATTATCTATTATATTAATTTATATATATATATTTAAATTATATATATTATTCATCTATTATATATTTATATATTATATTATATATATATATTTATCTTATTTATTATATTATTATTATTATTAATATATATTTATTTAATATATTATATATATTAATATATATATATCTATATATATTAATATATTATTATAATAGGTTATTAAATAATATATATGTCTATAGTATTTATTTTTAATTCAATATATAATATATATATTATACCCCTATAAAGTGCCGCACTATATACTAATATATTATAATGCTAATATATAGTCTACTAGTAACTGATCTGAAGAATTTTATTCTAGCTTCGAATGGATCTATATACCTTTACAAAATGTTAAGCTAGAAGTGATTAGTTCTGTACTTTTTTATAATATACTGTATATGTTTACGTACTCCAGTATTTATAATTTTATCCCTATAAAATAATAAGATTCTCTATAGGGTATCTAATTTATGCGTCAATAAGTTATGCATTATAAATATATATATATATCTTATACCTTTATTTATATATTAATACATAATATTATATATCTATATCTATTCATGGTATTTATAATATATATATATCTATATTATATAATATATATATATATTCATATATATATTATATATCATATAATATTATCTCTCTGATTACTATAATAACTGTCCTTTGTTTGCTATCTCATGTCATATTCTCATTTAAATCTTCCACATTATATAATGTTAGTAATTTATTATACTATAAATCTAAATGTTATTATTTACGTTATAGTTTAATGGAATATTAATTGGTTAAATATTTACTATAATTTGTCTGGAACAGTCTTAAATATAGTAGGTATTATGTTCAGTATATATATATTGATATATATTATATATAATATATATTTATATAATATATATATTCTATTTATTAAAGAAAATTCTATGATATTACTGAAATTATTTCTTCTGCATACATATATATATTATTATATATATATATATATATATTATAGTACAGTATGTTCATTAATATTATTAAATTTATTGTGAGATCCTTTATTGTTGTTGGAGTTAATACGCGTTTATATGGATCATCTAATTGGTTAGATATAGAAATCGCTTTCTATTCTGTTTTTGTGTCATAGCTATATACTATCATATTCTTTTCTACTTTATATGTATTTTAATTAGTTATACTTATAATTTTGAACCGCTTTAAAGATCCGATTACCATTATTATTATTATCTATCAGCCTCAATGTTATCACGGAGGAAGGTTACATAGTCATCTTTATTCATATATTTGAAGAAACAAATTTCAAGTCATTTATTTTACCTACTATAGTTGGCGTGCGTATATTCTAGCTTCTTATAATTGTTGGGTTATTGATCGTGTGTTTGACACGCCAGCATGTTGTGGCGTGAATTAAGAGCAGATTGTTTTTTATCGTTGAATTATTGGACAAGTTTTATCCTTGTTTATATTCTCATGCAAACGACAGCCGTGATGCCTGTGGTGCTCGGTTAGTGTTTTGCTTCTCTGCCGGGTCAGTGGTGTATTCTAGCGTGCATATCAGGATTTGTTCAGATGCTTCATGTAATGCGCGTTTGATGGTGCTGGTTTGTAATGATTTCTACGGGTGACTAATATTTCTGATCTCATTCTCGTAGTTGTCGTGTCTACAGGCTTTGGTTACATCAAAATTCTCCTCCTCATTGTTCTAGACCTCGTCTTCAGTGAATCGTGGATCCGAGTTCTTTCTATTTGATTTTAATTTGTTGGATTCAAAAGCTAGTATCTTCCTCTTATTAGTTTCTTCAGCACGGGTATCATTTCTGATTTATCAGCGATAACTTCATGTTGGTGTGTGATTCTTACTATCTACTTCTCCGATGACTGATTTTTAAGATGTGAGTTAGTATGATTTCTTATTTAGATAAGTACAATCGTACCCAATAGCAATGCACTGCACAATACATAGACGTGAATAGATAAATATATTAATATTTTATTATATTTATATAAATTATATATATATATAAAGTAAGTACACAGCTCTATACGAAAGCTAAAGATTCAACTATAACATTAAAAATCATAAAACTAAAAGTCAACCTACAAGAAACCACAGACAATTCCACACCATAACATCACAAAGACATGATATATTGTACTATATATATATTTATCATATATAAGTGGCCTTTGGGGTTTCGTCAATATTATAAAGACTGAATTATATCACAATCCAGGAGAAATTTAACTATTATCGAGTAATAAACGCCTTCATATATATAGTTATAGTAATTTCAATTCACCTGTGAACTCCTTGCTGTCAAAGACACTGGTTCTTACGTTAGACATTATTATTGGCTATACCTTAAACAGTTAGGGCTTATTCTTTAAAATTAATTCAATGAGCTTCAGAAGTCGACACGTACCTACCAAAAGTGTTAATTCGAAATCTAAATAAAATAATGACATTAAATTTTTAGTATTCAAAATTATTAACATCTCTTGCATTTCTTTTGTACATTATAAATTTAACTCTTACAAAGAAATATATGGTAAGAACAATATAAATGCTATCAAAAGTTAATAATACTTCAATAGTAAAGTTTATTAATAATAGTTTTATAGTAGCACTATGGACATTTTCATATTACTTAAGAATTATTTTTATGAATGTTAAGTCAAATTCAAAGCCAAAATAAGGTAAATGAATTGCAAAATTAATAATAATAATAATAATAATAATAATAATAATAATAATAATAATAATAATAATAATAATAATAATAATAATAATAATAATAATAATAATAATAATAATAATAATAATAATAATAATAATAATAATAATAATTTATTTTTTTTAATAATAACACAGATAATAACTACCATTACGTGTTATGTTTTTGTCTGATATCAGACTTAACTCTTAAATCTTAAGATGCTAGTTAACTCCTTTTAATAAAAGGATTGGGTGTAATTTTTTCTAAGAAAAGTAGAAATTTTAAGTAATATCTCTATTGAAGTAGTTAAAAAAAATTAGTTTTCCGTAAAAGAGGTGAAGTAAAATCCCTTAAAATAAAATTAAATTATAAACTGATAAAATAATTAAAACCGTATGTATCGCGACATGAAATATTGTTGTAACTTGTATCGTAATAAAATTTATCAGTGTTTGAGATTTTGAATAATAAATTTGTTAAATGAATGTTTTGTTATTATATGATCGCTTACTAGTATCATAGTATAAATATAAATACTTAATTGTAATTACATACATAATTTTAATTATATTTATGATATACTAGAATGCCGTAGGTGTTTAACATTTATAATCTTCACGAATGAATTGAAAATTCTGCTTTTTCCTAATCAAGTTTCAGTCATTCATGTGTATTTAAATTTTTTCATGATATTTGTAAATGATTTTCATTCAGAAAATACAGAAAAATCTAATAATTCTATCTTTAAATCAGTTTTTATCAAATTAGTACGGTAACCTCACGTACGGTACGGTAATTTACCACTATAAGGTACAAAGTGCATAAATTCGTATTTGGTAACTCTTATACTTCTGCGCAAAATCTAATGCGCATTGAACATTCCTAAAAAAAAAATGATAAAAGTCAGTCAGTGTTTTTAGTCGGTAGGAAGGTGGTGGGTGGAGTTTGGTGCTTCTTTATTTTCTTTTATAGTGTGCCTTAGTAATAATAATAATAATGGAAGGAAACGATAAAGTTAAAGATGAAAATATTAACGTTGAACAAAGTGGAAATCAAGTGGTTCACGTTAGAGGAAATAGTGATAGTGAATTACAAGCCCTATTTGACTGTGTTTTGAAACCCACGAGTCAGATGCCTTTACAGAAACCATTCAAGATGCGAAATCTGCCTCCATCTTTTTTTACCCCACCTGCCCATAGGCAGTCCCCTGCTCCCACTGTTTCACACTCGAGAGAAGGTTCTGCAGATTCTACTTACGGTAGTGCTGGAACTCCTGGAGGTGGACCTTTAAGAGTAGCGGGAACAGCTTCTCCGACAACTACGTCTCAGGCACAACACTTCCGCCATCATTCTTCTCCAGCATCCCTACAACAAACCTTATCAGTTGCTCAACCTCAACTCGTGCATGCCAAACAACACTCCTTCGATGCCCTTGCAGACGACGTACAACAACAAAATTTGCCTCCCCATTGGGAAGAGGCACGGACGTCACAGGGGCAGATATACTACCTCAAGTAAGTGTTTGAAACTAGGCCTTAGGACTTTTCAGATCGGAGGGAGAACCTCCATAAAATAATGTGCTTTAGTATGAAGCTGTTCCTGCTTTCTACCATTACTAGGAAGTTGATCGTTTCGTATTGTTGGTATTTATGGGAAAATTTTATTAATCAATTTTTTTGTAATAGTATGCAGAGGGGCTTCACCCCCGATTTTTATAAAAATCACAGGATATACTGTAAAAAAAAAAAATTTCCTAAAGGTTAAATCCCATGTTTGTTTTTTTTTATTCTTCATTATTATTTTTTTTTTTGAGAGTATATATAGCATTTCCTACAATTTTTATAAGAAAACAGGGCGTGAAAAGCCTGCCTTTTTACTAGGTATTTTCTATTATAATAGGTATTGGGCTATATTTATGCAATAGAAAACACATTTCAGTTTTTAAATTTTTTGTAGGAATGCACTTATTTTGCTTGCTTTTGAGTAGGCCCATAAAGAAAAACTATAAGCATTTAATTTTCACAAAGTGTAGTGAGATCTATGTTGAAATAAAAATTATACGAAAAAGATAATGTCTAAAATTTAACGGTTAATTCATCGTCGTGTTCTTGCCGCTTTCTTTGTATCCCTTTTTTCTGGTTATTGATACTTATGTTATTGTCATTAAAAGTTATTTTTTGGTCAATGATAATTTTTTTTTGAATATCAAGCTTTGATTATATAGACAAATTTTACATAAATAAATATAAAATTATTATTTTTTATATATGGTACAATAAAAAAAAATTAAGAAATGATTATAACGCTATAAAAAAAGTAATAGCGTTCGGGCGGGGTGGACGCCGGACCACTTTAGGTTAATAACTTGGGTCTCCCCGGACTTCCCCTAATGCACTTTCGGAACATTTTTTTTTTGTAATCACGGCCTATAGTCGGGCTAAGCACAGCAAAAAAGATAATAGTTAATTCTACGATAATAAAAAGTTTTATTAAAAGTTTGAATAACGCCGAAGGTCAGCAACTGGGACCCGTGGAGGGTTGCAGCGACGCACCATTGAGGGTGACTCGGACCATCTGTTTACAGTGATCCTGGTATGTATAATTTCACTTCCATTTGAAATTTTACCTTAATATATAGTCATTAATTCATATTAAAATTGGTAAAAAGGAACGAAAATGTTAATAATGCGAAATAAAATAAAATACGAATCTAAATAAGGTGGTCCGATTCAACCCTCTCCGCCCAAAAAATTTTGACACTTTTTTGAACTCGCTGTCCTTTATTAAAATTTTCATTTTTAAAATAAAATTTTTACTTTACTATAACTAAATTTTTTATTTACATTTAAATTATATTAAGATAATAAAAATGGTAATAACATAACGTGGTGAAATAACGGTAAAGGGAAAACTTCGACCGAGCCTTCTTTCAGTCAATTGTTTAACGGCGGCGTGAAATCGGACCCAAGTTAGCCCCGTTTGTTTTGCCGCACTAATACTGCATTGGGATCAAAAAATCTTTACCTTTGCCAGTTTAATAGTAACATTCTTGGGAACATAACATGAACAAATAATTAAAATCGATCCACAATTTTTCATTTTATACGAAGTAAAAAAATTCACATTTTTCAAAAGTGAAGTTTAATTGACAGAAATTTCGATAAACATTCATTTTAACATTTTTTAAAATATAGAAAAACTTTCGTAGAATTAATATGATTCTATAAATGTTATTGTACTACCCCGTGGCTATAAAAAGAGCGAATTTTTTTTTTCTTTTTTTATATTTTTTATTTTAGTTTATATTTGAACCGAATCACCCCTCCTAAAGAGGCGGGCCCTGTCACCCCGCCCGGGAGGCCTACTAATTATAATATACTATATATATATATTATATAATATATATATATATATAATATATATATATATATAATATATATATATATAGTATATTAGTCAATACTATATAATACAATTCCCTTCTACTATATATATACTATATTATATATATATCAGATATATATATATATAATATATATATATATATACTTATATATATAATTATAATTTTGACTTTTAGAGGTTTCATGTAATAAAATAATAGAGTTTATTCGGAAACAGCAAAGACATCCGAAACAATAAAAAACTTTCACCATTAAGATTCCTCTTACAAAAACAAACCAATTCACAAATAAACCAAATCAAACCAGACTACTTTCACTACCCAATTCTCCATACAAAACATCCAATGACAACCACACATTCAAACCTAAACTCTTACCACTCCCATTAATCATAAAAATATATTATTTACCAACATACCGTCATCACACCTTTGATAGCGAAAACTTTCACCAAATTATTAAAAAGGCAGACTTGAATTAAAATTCTTTAAATACAAGAAAATAATATTTAATCTATAACAATCTCAAATACAGAACCACTAAAACACAAGCTATCCAAACTTCAACTTTAACAATTTAACGAACGCCAAAACCCCTATATACCTATACCTCAGGGATACCTCAAAAAGTATAACAATACACTTACATCTGAAATCTCAAACTTGATCAAACAACGATACCTACTCAAAAAAATCAGCACCACAAGCAAAACAAATTAAAACATAGATCAATTTAAACACAAATTACAAACCTACTTAAAACACACAAACTTCAAATAACTTTCAAACCATCTAATAAAAAATCTTTAAAATACAAACAACAACAGAATGTGGAACTTGATAAAAAAATTAAACAATGCTAAAAACGACCCAACTCCCACGCACAAATCTATCAAAAATCTTAATACCCAGTTCCCACAAATAACAAAACTTACCAACACCCTCACAACTTATTTCATAAAACAATCATAAACCCACCCACCCACAAAATAAGAAATAATCTGATCCGTTAAGAAAATAAAAAGCAAACATGACCAAAGTATAAAAATAATATCAATTGATATTAAAATCACCATAAAGACCCTCAAAAACTCACCAGCAACCCGTCCTGATAACACCTCAAACATCCACATTTAATACTTAGGAATATTGCACTAACTCATTTGACACACATATTACAACAATTCCATAAAAATTAAACCATTCCTTCTCCACAACGAAAATTAGCATTCTCAAAAATTAAACCAGGAAAAGACCCCTTCAAACACCTCCTCTTATCGTCACCCAATTTCACTTACTATCCACTCTGTAAACTTTAAGAAGAAACTCCCAGTCTGGAATAAAATTTAAAACCACACATCCCAACAAAAAGTCCAACAGGCTCCAACAAAACCAACTCAGCCTAACAGTTTCTCATAAACACATCTATAACCCATAATTTAGAGCTTAAATCTCAACCATAACACCATTAAAACAAATACTCGTAGCACATCACATAAACAATAGAATATTTGACACAGGTCGCAGACACAATCTAAATACACAAAAATAAAATTAAGTATCTCCACAATTATAAAGAAATGGTATTCCAACTCACCTATAGGAGAAACACAGGCTCAAATTAAGATCAATAAACAAGAAAATCACACATAGTAATTTAGTAAACCTTAAAAACGGTGTATCCACCAAATCCTCTACCACATTCTTCAACCTATTCACAGCAAGATCTTCCACAACCCAAAAATACAACCTATTGCCGCTGACATTCAGCCATAGCTACCACCATACCAGAATCTAAAACAGACAACCCTCCTAACCCACAAATAAATCAACCATAATACAAACTATGCTTAATGGACAGTAGATGGTCTAGACCTTACCAAACAAGTCCTCAATATCCCACTCAATACACAGCGAAGAATACACCAAACTCAGAACATATACAATCCCCAAATCTCAATAAAATTAACATCACTTTATCCACCTAAACCAAAAAACACTCAAAATAAGTAAGGAGTAAACACTGGACACACACTTAAACTTTTACAAAACACCACAGAACAAGATTAACTACAGCAAACCGGAACACTAAACATTTAAAAAACAATAGCAGCACTGACATCAAAAAGTACAAAAATATCCATCCACCATTAACAAAACAATTATCGCACCATCACGAAACAACGCATCACACGCTATGAGCATCCACTAATTAAAACAAGGGAAGCAATGAGAAAACTCAAACACACCAAAAACAAGGCACTCAGAATACTAACAGGATTCCCCTACTACAACTCCACAAAAACACTTACATGAAGAAACAAAGATAATAAGAAATCTTAAGTAGACAAAACCTAAGCTTAATGATAGGCACCCAATTATTTTCCAAAACCCGAACACAATAAGTGGTAGTGGGTCCCTAACCCAATCACCACAGACTAAAAACAACCTCCATCTTCCCAGCCTTATATACAAACATATTATTAAGATAATTATCAACCACCACACAATAACAACCTCCATACACCAAAACAAAACACAACTCACCTAGCAGAACATATTAAGAAATTGGACAACCAAACAACATTTTAAATAAAAAACACCCACCGAAAATAGCACCATGAATATTACACATCGCTTTCCAAACACCCAGATAGCTTTAGCCCGAACCCATCACATGACTATTATCCACATGAAAATGAACCAGGCCCGACAACTGTGTAACCATACTTCCCATCAACATCAAGTACATGATCCCATATATCTTTCACCAGAAGCAACCTGAGGGAATATCATAGCCTTAAGCGCTATCTGTAGAGAAGGCCCAGAATTGTGCAGGGGAGGGGAAGGTACCTTGATGAGTTAGCCACTCTGCAAAGAGTGAATGAGGATAGTCAGGGCGAAACAGGTAAAAATAATATATTATATATATATATATATATATATATATAAGTATATCTATATATATATAATATACTATATATTATTATATATTATATTATATATAATATAAATAAAATATATGTAAACGAAAAATAATACTAAGAAGCGGCGGAGTAAAACAAATTTTTATACCATAGAAAAGGGCTCAAATTGCTCCTGACTCTTGAAGGAGTTGGATGAGGAAGGGACTTAAGTAATCTACAACCATTTTTTCTCATGCTGTAAACAATAGATGATATGGCTAATGCAAATCCGCACTCTGAAATGAACCTATTTGCTTTTATATGTACAAGCCACTTCAAGAACAACCAAACACAACTGCTGAGACTATTAATTAGCTACAGAATTGGACACAAGTACAAAAAAGTTTTTTATTTATATTAGTAAAAGCTGCAGACAAAAAATGAAAGGAACACTCACCACTTCACAGATTACCCTTTAAAATATGTACCAAAGCAGAAGTGAATACAATTGTTTATGAACATGAATAATCTAAAGCTAATGAATAAGAAAGACAAGAGGTTTATTAAGGAAAATAATTTAATCATGCATTGGATTTAATAACAAAAATGAATGAAATTATAATTATTGAAAATAAATAATAATTCTTGGAAATATAAATAAATAAGTAAATTGTATAATACTAGATAAATAATATTAATAATAATAATAAGTATATAGCTAAAAAGTTATGATAAGAAAATAAATAATTTTTGAATAACTATTCCTAAACCCCACTCATATTCATGCCAAGTGTAATAATTAACCTAATCTAATGACTTAATTTTTAATATTTACATATATAGCTATATATATACCTATACAGTATTCTTCCAACTTTTCTTTTGAATTTTTATGCAATTTGAATCCTCTAGTGATTCAATAATTTACAAAAGAGAATGTTATTTGGGTGACTCAATACTCTAGATTTTTTTTTATTGTTATATAAATTTTAAAGGACAGATCAAGTTGAGAAGTTTATTGAATCGAGACTGATAAACCATAAATACTCTTAATGATTTTTATAACTGGCTGAAGAGTACAAGGAGAAAGCTCACCTTAATTGGTTGCAGTACCTTTTACTGGTTGAGATGAGCATCACTTAACACCCTTATAATACTACCTCAAGAATTTGTTTCCTTTTGTCACAAATTTGAATAGCAGTCTCATTGGAATATCGCTCTTGACAAGTCCCACACTGGGTCCTTTCAAAACTGTAAAGCAAATACAAGAATATAATGAACATCCTCCTCTCCTACTACTCCAGTCATAAATATGCTTCTTAATAATAATATCAGAGATACGCTCCCCCCCACATGGACACCTTGAAGGTCTCCCATGAAACAATTAGTTATTTACATTTGATTTCTTTAAACTTTTTAAATATTCATTGAAACAGGATAAACCTACCCAGGACACCCCCACAAAGGAATGCATCACTGATCTCAATGATACTTTATTTTTCAAACCATGATCATCAAAACAAAGATTATACACCTACCCAGTAATCTGGGACATTGATTATTATTTATCTTGTTAGTGTGGATTTATTCAGTTTGCTTTTCTTGCTGTTATATTTTAGGTTTATTTTTCCACTTCTATACTATGTTTGTTTTTATTTATTTCCAGCTTTTCTATCTTTTGCTGTAATTAGTTCCACTTTGTTTACTATGACACATAAATATATATAGGTATTTTTAAATCATTAAATCATATTCAATATTTAATACAATAATCTGGGGGAAGAGATAAAGAGAAGCATAAATAACACCTTTTCACCACTCCTCACCCATCAATATTAGTGTCGAGTGTCAGTGCACAATTTGATCTCTTTCCCCCAAAATTTAATTGTACTTTACTATTAAAAATTTCATCCTGTAGTTTTGGGGAGACTAATAAAATTCCAGACAAAGTGTTCATTTTTGAAGGGTGACCTAGGATTTAGCAGTTATTACATTCCTTTTGTGTTCTATAAGATACAGAAATACAATCTGTAAATCCTGACACACACCTCTTGATTGGGTATGTGGTCTTTTAATATGTAGGTACAGATGACTGAACTATCAATGGCTCAGATGGAAAATGTTTTTTCAAAAAAACCCAAAGAAAATGGTGGGCTATATTGAGACACAAGAATGGATGTTCTTTGACTATCCAAATACAGGGTTCATTTGAGGTAGTAAAATCAATGAAGACCTCTTCTGCAGTAGATACTACCGTGGTCGAGAAGCCTATTTATAAGAATTTCTGTATTGAAATTCCTGGGAAAAGTGTCACAAGGATTTATTGAAGATGTCATGAGCACAGCTTGGCACATCTCCCAACACCAATAGGTCTTAGATTTTACTCAAACTTTCTATATCTAATTTCTTTTACCTAAAAACAAGGAAAACATGGTTAAATTTTTTTTTTTTTTTTTTTTTTTAAGTTATTGTCCACTCAAGATAAATTGGAGTTCAAAAATTTTAACTCTTTGTTTTTGAGAGTCAAACCGTGTGTGACCAAACCAAAATATAATATGGGCAGTACTATAAATAGGCAATGAACTTTAACAAAAGTCTACTCAATAACTTTTTTTCCTAGGCTAATACTTTAAAAATAAAATAAAAAAATTAATATTGGGGCTGGTCCCCCCCCCCCTTGAGGCCAATTGATACAAATATTTTTTGTTAAAAAATATTCTTTTATCATTTGTGCATAAACATATGAAATGAAACACTAGTGAATTTTGTATTTTGTGATAATTTTTGATGACTGATGTGAATTTAATAAAAAAAAAAAATTATTTACTCGAAAATTTGAGCCATTTTGCATTTGTGCTAAAAAAATGCTTAAGTTTCGTTGTTTTTGTCAACATAAGAGCAATTATATAAGAACAGCACTCCCATATAGCCTTTTAATTTTATTAATTCTGTAAGGTTGTTATTGTATACAAAATTTTATTCTTTAATACACAGAATTATGGAAATTCTTTACGTTTGGTGAACATTTTTTTACGATTTTGTGCTAAGTTTGACAAAATACAAATGAAAACTTAAAGCATTTTTTACAATCGATTTATCCACTTCTTTTTTACTCCTTAGACCTGTTAAAAAAGAATAATTTTATTATATATATTTTAAAAGAAAATATAACGAGAGTATCAGCTTAAGATTACGAATGTGAGATACACACAAGAGCGTCAGAACTCAAAATACATTTAGCTGCTTTTAAGCTTCATTTTCAATAAACCACCATCAGCTCTTATTAATACATCTTATACTTGAGTGAGTATATTGATGATAATGCCCGGAAAAATGCTTGGACTTAATGTCATGCACAATATGTTATCTTTTGGTATTCAACATTCATCATTTTGGTTGGGAATCATGTATTTGGAGGACAGTTTAGTGGAATGTTGTAAGAAATTAATTTTGTAATCACCAATTCCATGAAACACTGATCATTAATCCCCATCTAGAGTGCTTTGTCATACATGCATGAAACATATTGTCCTGGAATATTTTCAATTTCAGTTCCACTAATTTCATGTCACTGTTATCAATTCACCTTGCGCTGAAAACAAAAATTGGGGACTTCAATCATTAGATGTTTGAGTAGGCAAATATTTTGGTTTTTTTCAGTAGGAACAAATCTGTGTGAACCTGAAGTACCTTTTATTGGATGTGACTTTTGAAATCTAGTTGACAAGGTGTTTTTTACTTCAATTTCAGTTTTTTAAGCATGGATTCCATTTTCAATATTTTTTAAAATTAAGATTTACAGAACTTGTAAAATGACTGGGAGTCAAAATGTAGTTTGCCACCGTTTTTTTTACAAGCTTCTTTTGACATCTGCTCTTTTAATTGTGCCCCTATTCCATCAAACTCACTTTTCCCATGCTTAGATGCAAAGGAATTTCATTCTGCTTTCACTTCAAATTCATTTTCATGATAACATAAGTTAATAAAATTGAATGTTTTTATATTATGAAAAATAAGAATTTTTTTTTATATGCTAGAAAAAATTTTGCTTTATGCTAACACAAAATTCCATAGATTAATTGAGAGTAAGCAGTCTCACGTGCAGTAGTGGAACGTTCAAGAGAATCACTGGTAATACAGTTACGTTTGTGATGAACCTTAATGTCCGCATTAAAGTAATATATAACAATGGGATGCAACTTAACCTGATCATTTGGCCAATGAAACATTTGGGCAGCATCTTGAACAACAAAAGTATAATTCTTAGTAAAATCATCAGTTACAACTTACAGTAGTCCAATCAAAAAGTATATTTTCTTTTAAACTATGCACTTTGAGTCTGCTTTGTAATGATGGCGAGTCAGATTAACAATGTTATTTGACAAGCAGTCAATGAACTTTTTAACAGGTTTAACAAATGCTTCTATAGTTCTGTCAGTGCTTGCCCATTGTCATTCAGATTTATACATCTAGAGAAATTAAATAATCTGCGACACCTACTATACTTGGACACACTTTACATCATTGCAACATTTCTGATTATTTTTGCCACAATCTGCCTTATCAATTAGATGCTTTTTCTGCCTTACTACTGAGTTTCTTTGCTTGGACTTTTTTTATGGATGCCATCAGCAAAATTATATAGATACCGACTTTGAGAGATATTTACATATTTCCAAAATGGTTGAATAATAATTTAATAAAAATTGTAAATGTAGAAAAATACCAGTATATATTTTTTTTTCTTTATAGGCCTATTATATATATGGTAGCTATTTGTCAAAATATTACTGAACCAGTGAAAGTTGAAAAATAATAAGTGCAGGATTGGCAATAAAAAAATCCACCTAATGAAACCCAAAAAAGCCCACCTAATAAAACCCACCTGTTTTATTTTTCTATATTTTTTGGTAATTTTGAGGGGGAAAAATCAGATTAATAATAAAAGTTAATAAACTTATTAATAATAGAAGTTAATAAACAGATTAATAATAGAATTAATAAACATATTAATGTTAGAAATTAATAAATATACACTTTATTACACAGTATATAAAGTACGGTATTATTTACCATTGCTATAATAATTTTGCACTTGTGATTGCCAAGACCTGACTCTTAAATGTATTAAAACATAATTACATATAAACTCTCTATCTAGTAAATGAAATTCAAAAATATTAAAATATTTATTCATTATTATTATTATATAATGACTAATAAGTAGCCAAATTAAAATTTATTTCGTAATCTTTGAAGAGCTTTAGTTCCTTGATTACTTTGAGTTTGTTCCTTTTCAACTCCCTGGTTGCTTCTCAGTTTATTCTTTCTATACAGGACAAAATGTTTAGATCATCTAAGTTGATTCTGAGCTTGAAGGACAGCAATGAATTGTCATATAAACTCTCAAACCCCCTAATAAGCCTATTATCTTATTCATCATTATATTTTTTCAACTTTCACCAAATGGAAAGACTCCTGGTTCAGTAATATTTTGATATACTGTATATATATATATATATATATATATATATATATAATATAATATATATATAATATATATTTATATAGTATTATATATTATATAATTATATATATATATATATATATATATATATATATATATATATATATATATATAAAATAATAATAATAAAGAAAAGAAGACACTAGGGTCTCTTACCCATAACCTGCACCTAAATAAATACATTTATAATTTAGTTAAAACTTTAATTAATAGGCACAAAAAAGTAATCATATACATTAGTTATTATCTTTTGGGGTATCAAAATATTTAAATGTCAATGGAATTTTGGGCCAAGAAAAATTATCAGCACTTGGACTTTGGATCTAAGCTTCTGAATTGAGCCACAAAGTATAATAAACGCAAGATAGATGCCTTTCCCAAGTTAAATGTGTTTCTATCAAGGATCCATGTATAGTAGGGCTTCTTACCAAACCATCATTATTGATACTGAAAATATGAGCTTTAAGGAAGCAAATGTTAATATTGATAATTTACTATTAAAAACTGCTGGTTAATGGATCTAAACTTCTGTATTGGAACCACAAAATAGAACTAAAACAGATAGCTGATTCACCAAAGTTAACTATGTTTCCAGTTAGAGATCATTTTACCAAAATTTGGAAGTTGTTCTCTGATTACTTTCTAGAACTTGATTCACACGATATCAGATGGTTAGTGATTCCCACAAACTGAAGCTGCTGATGTACCAGAAAAGCCTTGAGCATTGCCTGAGGCACTTCTTTAACTTCTCTCAAATGCATTAAATTTCAGAACAAGTCATATCTTTCAGTTTTTGGGTATCATTAGCTGCAAAGTCTTTCAAAATTGCACATGAGGAAGTGAAAAAATGCTGTTATTTGCAAAACCAATCTTTGTGAACAAGTATTTTCATAAACTGAAAAAAATAGGTTGAACTCCAAAGATAGTATCCAAAGTGCTCTGACATCAAATTAAACTACATCATTTCTTCAACTCTTGAAATGAAAGTTATCAATGATACTCTTTTGTTTTCTAATAAGATTATTAATTTTGTCTCATTATTTTCTTGTTTCATGCAGTTTATTATTCCTTTAATTATTTTATTTGTGTTTCATTTTAAAAGTTGGTTTATCAAGTATAACTATAATACATTCTTTTCAGCTTATGACTGTAGCCTCATTACAAATGCAACTATTCTTTGTATTTTTCAAGATTTAGTGGATTATTAAAAATATTTCTATACCATAGCTTTAAAAGCAATTAGTTTTTCTTTCAATTTCAAGGCTTGGGGTAATATCTTTGTACACATAGCTATATATTTTGGGGCAATGCCCAAGAAACTTCTGTGACCGCTGACCACTCGTTTAACCATACCTAATTAATATTCATAGGTTAGTAAAATGGAGTAGGTCCTTAGCTGTAAAACAATTTTCGTTTATATTCAGTGTCTAAAGATTCAAAACAGATGCATAATAGCAGCTTAGGTAATTTTTTGTTAAGAAATTTTTTTATGTATTCCAAAATAAATATTTTGTATTTCAAAACCAGGTTTTTGCCAACCCTGAGTAAATGTTCCACAGGGTCTGAAAAAATTAATTTTAAATTACTAAATTTGATTTTCCCAGCACTTTCTCAAGTCTTAGAATAATACTACATATATTTCAAGTTTGTAGTTTTAATTAGGATTAAGAAAATATTATTGACAGCCTCTGCACAAATACTGAATAGACTCCTTTTCCGATATTTTCTATAGTGAAGCACTCCACTAGCTTCCTAAAATCGTGATTACTTATGATGCAAAAAGAAAAAAGAAAAAAAAAGTGCACTATTTAAATTAAATAATCCTTTCTATGAATTCTCATCATTAGTTCTAAGGATATATGCATGCTGGTATTTTCGCCTTTTAAATCAACAGTCTTTCCAGTGTAGATTTCTGAGCAAATCATGGTATTTTATTTCGTATAAGCCAATGCTGTTATCTCTTTCTTTTACTTCTGTAAAATGGTGTCAGAGAAATTTTATAAAATAGTAATTCATTATGAAACACTGAAATTTGAGTAAATGATAACTGAAATATTTAAATAAATATAAGGGATAATTAAAATTTTAAAATTTTTCATTTCCAAAAAGAAATCAAAAATATAAAATCAGATTTTCCTTAGAAACAGGATTACTCCTGCCAAATCTCATTCAAGCCCTTAATAATTAAAATATCATGAGGTTCGAGTTGTAAAATTTTTTAGAACATTTTATTGACTCAAATTCAAGATATGCCAAGAGAATTATCTTTTGGATTTGTATATGTATATTTTCAATGATAGAGCATAGGTTATTTATATTTATCTTTATTTTTTATAGTCAAAGACTCTTGAGCAAATAATATTGGCCACCTTTGCAACTTTTGTATCTTAAAAATCTTAATGGGCAAACGCCATGTATATTAATAGAGAAGATTTAGTTACATTAATTTGGAGCTGTGTACCTTTGTATTTGTGGTCATGTGAAAATTATCAAACAAGTTTTCAATTTTTGCATCACAATATAAGACAGTTCAAAAAAAAAATTATGAAAATTAGGGGCAATAGAGGTATTTTATACCTGTCAGCATATGGAAAGTAATTTACTGGAAAAAATAGTCATTAGGTTTATTTTGATTCTGAGAAATAGGTAATATCCAGATTTAGATAAACTAGGAGTAAAGTATTATTCATTTAGTACAGTATTCTGAATCCTAAGAAGAAAAGACAAATATTTGAAATCTACAACTGCTACTACTACTATTTAAATGGTTTTGGGATTGGTGGCGCCCAAGACTTTGCTGCCAGCTTACCAGTGTGCAGACTTTTTTCATTCACTTCTGCAACATTTGCAGTCTTTATTTTAGTTTCTACTTTGTTGAGCACCACCCCTAGTTCTTAACCAAAACTCAGTTGCTCTCTCCAACAATAAACCCTGCTCCATTCCCTCTTACTGACTATATCCTCAACTTTCAGCCAATGTCAGATGTTGAGTGTATGTGCACAATGACCTTGTCTTCATTTTCTAATTCAGAGTCATCTGAATTTTCTATCTTGTAGCTTAGGCTCTCTTGCCAATCTATGACTAAATTTTTTTTTATTTTCTAAGGAATGTTGTTGAGGAGAGTGAGAGTGTTTAGCTGGTGGAAATTTAGGTATGGAAGAGTCCAGTAGGAAGTAAGTTGTAAAAGAGAACATAGAATTTCACTTAATATTGAACAAGTTTTCTGTGACCCTTACAGAACTATTACAAAGTCTTTAAGTTTTAGTTCTCTTGAGTTATTTTTGTTTTATTTCTTCTGAGCAGTTCTCTTATGCTTTTTTTTATTTCTTATGATTCTTGAATCTTAATCTTTTTTAAATATTTTTGTTTAGACCAATGGGTTTGAGAATTAGATTTTGCAGTACCAGTGTGTTTAAGAAGGCCCCAAACTATTTTAGGGCTGAGAAAAGTCAATTTTGAATTTTTTTTTTTTTCTCAGATAATTAAAAAACTTTAACAAAATAAATTTTTGCAAACATTATAATAAACCAACTTTAATTTTTTTCCTTTAAATCAAACTAAATTTGAAGATTTAAATATAAATTTACGTTAACCAAAAGATTCTTGGAAACAAATGTTAATGCAAATTAACATTTTAAGGTGGGGAGGGTAACTTAAACTCCTATCTAATTAGTTAAGAATGTAGCATTATCTTTATTTTTTTTTATTTTTGTCTTTGAAGTTTACAATTTTAGTAGTTAATACTGCAATGAAAAGTTCATAACATTAGGAAACGAAACATGAGTTTCAACTTTGAAACCAGGTCTAGAAGAACCATATTAAAACAATACCGTACTCTTATTTAATATTTATCCAAGGAAGAGATTTTATTGGTGGAAAGAAAAATATAAAAGACTATAATTGCATTGATCAGTCAATAACCTAACAATATTTCAAATAAACTTCTTTACCTTGCTTAGATGAAACAAGGTATGGTGGTTGTCTATGTAAATAGTATTTTTTCAATCAACCACTTGATCAAATTAGAAGAATAATTTTGTATGCTATCGTATTCCTTGAATGGGTACAATCCTCAATTTTGGAAATGTTAATGCCTGATTTAATTCTCAATTTTCAGTATTGAAGTCACAATAAAATATATAATTAATAAAATCATTGTTATGAACTGTGGCCAGAACCTATATATAATCTTACTTTATAAAGTCATAACCTTTATAGTATCTAATTTATATATTTAGATCAGAATAAAAGGAAACAACAAATTTATTATTTATTTATTAAATTAGATAACATACAACCAGGGCTAGAAATCTTATAAAAAAAATTTTGTGCCAACCTCACGCCCCAAAAGTTAAAAATTTGCTGATCATCTCCCAAATCTTTTTTTGATGTATTAAAAAAAAAAAAAAAAAAAATTACACTGGCTCCACCTGAAAAACAATTTCCAGTTCCCCAACAATTTTGACTATCGTAAATCTTGTGTTATTTAAACTCCAAATTAAAGCACATTCGCTCTTCTTTAAAGTTATCATTTTGGGCGATCTCGATGATAACCACCAGTAATGACTTTCTTGTAGTTCCTATAATACAGCTGATGAATTTGCCCTTCATTTTTTTTATCCAGAAAACTTTGAGCAGATGCTGCAGCCTCCTTACTCTTATCCCTCGTCATCTTGGAGATAAAAACCAACATTCTTGACCTTTTCTTTTAATCCTTCTCCTTTAACTGTTAAATTATTTGCACCTATGATATATCTTTTTTCCTCTTTCCTGTTCTTTCTCTTCAAGATCCCCACCTACCTTAAGGGAACATTCTCATTATTTAGTGTTGCAAACTGATTGGACTTGTGGCCATACTTTGATTTCCCTTGGAATGATATTGCTTTTGGCAGGAGCTCTTTCTCAGAGAGAGCAGAAGCATAACCAAGATGATTCTTTTGGGCATAGTTGTATATTGCATGTTCTTTCCCTTTAACTAAATATTCATACCTTGGTCTAACTTTACTTGCTCTCATGCCATTCGTTGCAGGGATGTTGCCTTCACAAATTGCTGTGATCTTCAAACTCAGGAGTCTTGTGCTACTTTTATTTCATACCAGAATGTTTATAAATGTTCTTAGATATGGTAATTCTACAAAATCTTTTTCCTGTATAAAAAGTGCAATAATCTTTCTGGTTCCTCTTCCTCGTGCTCTCTCTTTATCGGACTTTATTGAAATCAATCTTAATTTGAAATCCCTTTATTTTTTGGTTCTTTCAACAGCACTACCTTGTTTACCTTCTGGTAAAGCTGAACCTTCCTCCAACTCATTTATGCTCAATATTGTAATTTCCTCAAAAGATCTGATTTCTACTCTTCAACACTAAGAAGTCTTACAGTCCAGATAATATTGATTCAACTGGTGGTTCTTAATAAAACTTGTACTTCTGAGTTTACACCCTGCCTTGGTAAACTATTTTGTCTGTCTATTAGCTCCAACCATTCATTCATGTTGAAAGCTTGCATTCTTTCAACCTATTGTGAAATAGGGGAAAACTTATTTTACTATTATTTTAACCTCTTTACCTTTCTAATTTTAAATTTGAAAAAAAAAAAAAAAAAAATCTTCTATAGCTATGAGCCATTTAAATTTTATGAATTAAAGTTGAGTAAGCTTTCTGCTTGATGAATGTCTTAATATGTTGCACCAAGATTATTAAGAAACGAATTCCACTATTTCAATAGAGTTATTGAATTAGTAGAATCAAAATCTTGTTTCAATTTTATGAAGAATTGCAACTAAAATAGTTATCATGATGATGTCAATAACTTCTAATTGACTTTTCTTGTTTTGTTAATTTTTTGAATGAAATATTTTGAAAGTTTTTTATATTTTCTGGTGCTGTATTAAAAAAAAAGCTTTCTGAATAAGATGGTGTTCGTTGGATTACTGCATTAATAAAATTATTTACATTTTCCAATATGTATATATATTGATAAGCAATTTAATATTTGTGAATATGCTGTAAAATATATCTATAAAAAATGAGGCAAACCCTATGAAAAGCTCAGCTTGAAGAAAATGATTGTTTTGCAGTTTACATTTGAAACCATTCTGTATTGAAAGCAAATTCATAACAATAAATGACCTTAGGAATGAGTTTATTACTTAAGAGTTCATTAAAGATGGAAAAATAAGATTAATCTTTCAAATATTAAAAGACACCTTAAAAGAGAGAGAGTAAAAAAAAATGGAATTACTAAAAAGAAAAAACACTTCTCATCCCCCAAAAATACATAGCTAGTTTTCAATTTTTTTAATACATTTAAGTACATGACAAAGTGATTATGCAAAAGTTTTTTGGATAGAAGAAGGAAAACAAAAGAACAGGGAAAGGATATAATAAATTTGCTGTTTAATCCCAACTGTGAAATGAAGATTATATATGTTTGGGGCTGTTTCCGTTCTAAAATGGTTCACTTTAAGTATTGCACTATACAATAACAAAATACTATTTTAATTATTAATATATTTTATTAAAATATTAAATAACTACTACAACCTCCTTCTTTTGATCTTTTTAAGAAACTTATAGACATATTTTTTTTTTTTCGAAGCAGACAACAAAGATTAATAGGTTTTTCTTTCCCATTGTAAGAAAAATGTTCACCTATTAAATATCAAAAAGATTCCAAATGAATTAAAAATTATGAAACATAATTTTCCTTGACAGCAATTCGAAACGATGCCAAATGGTTCTTGAGCACGTCGGATTTCGGTAGCGGCTTGCTGGGCCTTGTCCCTACCTAGCCATGAAGTTCCGTTGTTCTCGAGTACGCGGCTTACACAAGAGGATGAGGAGTTGGAAAACTGTCTCCCATATTTATAATATACTATATACCGGTATATATATTATATAATATATATATAATATATAGATATATATATATATATATATATATTATAATATATATATATATAAATATATCATATTATATTATATCTATATAGTATATATATTAGATTATATTATAGTACTATATATATCTAATTATATA
Source organism: Trachelipus rathkii (assembly GCA_015478945.1). Lineage (NCBI taxonomy): Eukaryota > Metazoa > Arthropoda > Malacostraca > Isopoda > Trachelipodidae > Trachelipus > Trachelipus rathkii. The sequence goes on along the minus strand of JABUQX010016140.1, from coordinate 34,515 downwards.
CAGATGAGGTATGAGGAGCTTGGACTCTGTCCCATATATTATATATATATATATATATATATTATATATATATCAATATATATATTATATATATATATATATATATATATATATATATATTATTAATATATATATATATTATATATATATATACCGATATATATATATATATATATGGCCTATATGAAAAAAAATTCTTACTACTCGAAATTGATAATTTTTAAAATAATAATAATAATAACGGACGGATGCGGTTGAACCAGCTAAAAATATTAAGGTTGAACCTACTGTAATTTCTATAATAACTAATAATAATAATAATGATAAAAAAAATCTTTAATATTATTATTATTTTCAAAATGCTAGACTCTGCTTTGATTACTCTTTGATTACTCCCCTTACACCTTATTATTATTATTATTATTATTATTATTATTATTATTATTATTATTATTATTATTATTATTATTATTATTTAAATGTAATAAGTGTAACTGATTTCGAGGTTTTAGCCAGCGGAAAATGTGTGTGTGTGTGTGCTACAGAATGTGTTACAAGTCCGTGTAACACGGATGCGTGTTATAAAACTCATAGAAAACGTGTTTTCCTTTACCCAAGGAGTCTCTCTACATGTGGATAGTGTTAAGAGCTCTCAGAAGACCTGGGATAATTATATTGATTCGTCAGTTTGTGATGAGAGACAAGAGAGAGAGAGAGAGAGAGAGAGAGACCAGCGTCCACAAACCTCATTTTAGACAAGTTTTTTTTTTTTCTTTTTTTCTTTTCCGGCCTTCTGGAGGCGCAAGCTCTCATTGAAATAAGACAGTATAGAAAAGCTATTGTAATTTTCCACTGAATATTGTGTGTTATTGTGTATTATTATTATTATTTTCCAATTACTATTAATGTTACATAAGCCTAATGAACCATAATAAGTATTAAATAAATTGCATGGGGAGTTCAGGGGCGACTCCTTTCTGAGGTTGTCGTTATGGGCAGTGCTGACTTGCGGGAGCAGGCATAAAATAAATACAGTAAATGAAATAACTTAAAAAAAAAAAGTTTGTATTTGTAATTGTAAGTGAAAAGAAAGACGATGTTTTTAGCCTGAATTCTCTCTCTCTCTCTCTCTCTCTCTCTCTCCTCTTCTCTCCTCTCTGCTCTCTCTCTCTCTCCTCTCTCTCTCTCTCTCTCTGTCTCTCTCTCTCTCTCTCTCTTTTCGTCTCTCTCTCCCTCTGTCATTCTCTCTTCTCTTACTCTCCTCCTCTCTGTCATCTCTTCTCCTTCTCTCTACTCTCTCTCTTCTCTCTCTCTCTTCCTCTCTCTCCTTCTCTCTCTCTCTCTCTCTCTCTCTTTGCTCTCCCTCCTCCATCTCTTCTCTCTCTCTCTCTCTTCTCTCTCTCTTTCTCTTTTCTCTTTCTCTCTTTTCTTTCTCTTCTCTTTCTCTTCTCCTCTCTCTCTGCTCTCTCTGCTCTCTCTCTCCTCTCTCTCTCCTTCTTCTCTCTCTCTCTCTCTCTCTCTCTCTTCTCTCTCTCTTCTCTCTCTCTCTCCTTCTCGTCTTTCTATTTAACTTTTCCAATTCATTTAATTATTTTATTTCGTCTATTTGGCAATATCTTTTAGGCAAGCTTCCTTAATATAATATTATATCATACTAATATATATATATATATAATACATTACTATTTTTTTTAAGTATAATATATATATATATACAATATATAACCTATATATTTAGAGTTGTCGTTATTAATAGAGTTAGTTGTTCGAGCAGCGATAATTTGTACTAACCGCACCGCACTAGCGGTCAGTTTTTTTTCGCGCAACGTATGTGCGGCAGCCAATATCTTATTATAATGTTAGGATCTCAGTAACGAAAAATGTTGAATTTAATAACGAGTGGGTTCGCAATTATTCATTGATTTGAATCGGATCAAATCTTAACGTGATGATAATGGCGATGTTTAATTTTATATTATCTTTAATCTTCTTTTGTTATGGAAAATTGTAAGCGAAAATATAATATTGGTTGCCTCTTTATCTTTATTGATACACCTGATTTACAGTGCATTAGTAGATAGAATAGGTCTCCTTTAGAAAAATATTATTTCATTATACTATTATTATGTTCTTATTGGTGTATATAGTGTTAGTATGTTATAAGTTCTTAATCGTTAATTCTGTGTATGTGCAGCTAATTTTCCTGACGGTAATTAGATAGTTGTATGATTAATTGTATTTCACATTGCAGTAATTCGTTAGAAAATATTATTATGATTAATTCGTTATTAAAAGTACTATAGACGATTATCCGATATCTTAAAAAATGTTTGTTTTAATAAAGATGTAATTTGTGATTGTTTGTTGGTATAGGTAAGGATTAGAGTTTATGTTTTTGTTATTTATTAATGTTTGTAGTTGTTTATTATTATATATAAAAGATTATAGGTGGGTAGTGTTCGAGATTTAAAATTTCGTGTTTTGGTTCGTGTATTTTAGTATAGTGAGCGTGTTATAAATGTTGTGTTGTTAGCCATGTTGATGATTTGTTATATCTCTCATGAATTCTCATCCCGTTATTTTTCGTTCGTTCCTTGCTCGGTTTTTCACTTCAGCTGATTCTGGATCTAGGTAGTCATTATTGATAATCCTTGTTCTATGTCTATCATCTATTTAACACCATACGTAAATGCGAAAGCATTTTGGTTAAATCAATCGTCCTGTAATAGATCGGTGTTCTCCCATGAGAAAATGGACGAAGAAGGTATCAGGGAATCAAGGAAAAACCAGAAACCCTTCCACGCATAGACACAGACAACACACACCAGGCTTCTGTTATTGAAATAAAACTGTTGACACAGACATTCCTACAAATTATTCACCATGCTATTTTATTAATTTATTGTCTTAAATAATTATACTAGTTTTAAATTCCATAATATACTATATATGATATATATATAGTATATAATATTATATATATATCATACTATATATATTATATAATAATATTTATTATTATATATATTCTATATATATATATATATATATATATATATATATATATATTCTTGTAGAAGAGGATATCAGCTACTAAAATATTTATGAGACGGCAAGCATTGAATAAACTCATTCTTGGCTCAATGAATAGCCAGTGTTGCTTCACTGCTGAAACAAATTAATGTCACTGTTAAATGAAATTCGAAAAAGAGTAAGGAAGGAAAAGGTTGTGTTTTGTATAAGCAAATCTAACAAAGAAGAAGAAGGAAAGAGTAAGATTGTGCAGAAGGTAAATCCTAAGAGCTAACAAAGAAGGGAGCCTTTTATTAAAAATTAGGAGATGCAGGAAGTGTTTGTTGCAATTGCAATAATATAAGGAGGGGTTGCAACAATTTGCCGAAGAGAAATAGGATTGGGGTGATTAAGTGTGGGGGCGAGTTGATGAAGCTGAACCCCAGAATTTCCCCCTTTATAGAGTAGATGTTGGTTACTGGTTTATCTACGTCATATATAAAAGGCTTACAAAGACGAACACCCTCCACAGAGATAGCTAGCAAACTAAAGCATTTAGAACATTCTAGTATAACCTTTGAACTTTCAAGCTTAGATAATTAATCTTTGTTTAGAAACTTTAGCTATAGTAATTTCTTTTAGTGGTAGACTTTGTGTATACTACTTAAATTATTGACAAGCCCTAGGGTACTTTGTTGAATTGCTTGAGCATGTTTGGTGATTGGTTCTATTTGGTTGATTGGGACGGTTTCGAAAGGCCCATGTGGCTACTTACTGTCTCTATATTTTTAATGTTCTAATATTTAAACCCCATATTCAGAACAAACAGTAGGAGCAAAAATACAGGTTTATTGTCGAATTTGATTCTAATAATAAATACCTTAATGAGGTTTGTTTTTAAGACTATAATCCAGTAACATGGTTGTCTAGTTAAGCATTAACTTATCACTGGTAGTTACAACCATTCTGGTGAGCAATAAGTTAGGCTCTTCATGTAATATTTTTCTCATTTTAAAACTTATGAACAGAATCGCATTCGCTAATGGAAAATCTTTCTTTTTTTTTCATTTTAAGGTGAGAATCTTTCTTTCGCACTTGTCCATCTCTATCGAATTAAAACTTTTTCCATCCATCAATTTGGTGCCTAATAATGAACCTCACAGGTTCAGACTATTCATTCTATTGTACGCAGCCCACCGAACAGTTGTAGCTCTGGTCCTCTGGAGTGCTTCGAGCCTACCGAACGATCGGAGGCTTCGTAGCCACGGAGCTGCTTCGGAGCCCTTCGATGATATGTTAAATTCCGATTCTCCCCACCCCCTCCACGATGCAGTAACTCATCTTCATCCCCCCCCTATGGCAAACGAGCTCCAGAACTACTGAGCCAGAGCCAACCATATATATATATATATATATATATAGTATTATATAATATACAATGTAAAATATATTTATATATTATATATATATATATATATCATATATTATATATATATATATATA
>JABUQX010016140.1:7500-10000 GCA_015478945.1 Trachelipus rathkii | reverse complement strand
AGCAAGGACACCTTACCACCTTCAAATTTTTTTTTTATCGTCGCCTTCAAACTCCAGAAACTGCTACTTATTTTTTTTCCCAGAATAGTTCACAAACTGTTTTCTGTGACACCTAAAAACTTATTTTTTTCGTAGATAATGGAATAATCTTTTACCCTCTTTTTACTCTCATTCTGTCATTCAGCAAGAATGAATAAAAGTGAATTTTCTTTGTTTCTTCCTCTTTCCCCATCTCTCTTTTTCTCTTTTTTTTTCCTTGTGACTTGTGATGGAACCACTGCATCTCTATTATAATAAAAGCTGTTCACTCATACCTTTTGCTCTAATTTCATTTTAGGCTTCTGAGGTATTTCTCCTCCCTCGTACTAACCCATTTTTCAGCCTTCTCAAAATTTGATTTGTTTAAACTGAGCTTAATACTAAGACGGTGTATGATTATGGTTCTGACGGTACTCCTCCTATGGTTTCCAAAATTTGTGTTTTTCAAACTTTTCTTTGTTAGAAGCTTATTATTCTCATTCAACCTGTTCCAAACCAAAAGACCGGTTCTCTCTCTCTCTCTCTCTCTCTCTCTCTCTCTCTCTCTCTCTCCTCTCATCTCTCTCTTCTCTCTCTCTTCTCTCTCCTTTCTCTCTCCTCTCTCTCTCTCTTTCTCTAATCTCTCTCTCTCTTTCTCTCTATCTTTTTTTCTCCTCTCTCTCTCTCTCTCTCTTTCTCTCTCTCTCTCCTCTCTCCTCTCCTCTCCTCTCTCTCTCTCTCTCTCTCCTCTCTCGAACTATTTATCTATTTCAGCATTCGTTAACTATATTTCTATTGCTTTATTAACATTTTTTCCAAAGATTTTGATTCTACCCTTAAGAGAAAGATTTAAAAACTCTTTCTTAATTCATCCTTAAACTTGATCCTCGACTATCCGCCAATATGGCTCCACTGATGAACTCTCATTTCCTCACTATTGGTTCTCTGCTCTTTGACATTTGCATGTGAATCTTTTTGGCTAAATGGCGCGTAGACGTATCAATCAATCTTTCAATAGAGTCTAGCACGAAGCTTTGATATCAAAAATTTTCCTCTTCTGGTTTCTTATCCTTTTTTCCTAATTTCCTTTTCCGATCATTATATAACAGCAGTTGTAGACGGTCAACGGCCCACCTTTTAAATCTATCAATAGTTCTGTCTACTATCTTCAGCACTTCTACTTTTTGCTAGAGACATTCTATCTGACACTTCACTACCTTTCCTGCTTTTGTGCTGAAGACTCCACTCAACATTACTCCTTTCGTTCTGAAAGGTGTCAAACTTAATTTCAAATTGCTGATGATAGAAGGGTGGGGCCGCTTAAGAGGAGCAGCTGATTCTGATCATTTTTTTCGTATTTTCTAATTTAGAGTAAAGGGAGAGAGAGAGAGACGAGAGAGGAGAGCAGAGCATGGGTTGTTTTTCCCAAAATGATCTGAAGCAGTACTTAAAATAAAAACCTTTTCTTTCGTTTAATCTATCTTCTCTATACACTTATCTTCTCTACATATTTTTCTCCACAACTAATAACATCTTTGAAAAAACACAACTCTAACCTTCCCCTGTTCTTAATATTGTATATTGTTGGTAGGTCTATTGCATTTTCTCGTGATTTTTCTTCAAAGGATCACATTGCTTCACTCAAACAAACTTTTAAGAGGTTAGGTATCCTGAGAGGGCTTTCAGAGCTTCTTCACACCATCCTAGTTTTCCTGTTCTCCTCTCTCTTGTATGATGCATTGGGTTTTCGAACTTGTATTGAGTTTGCTTCACACATACATCTAGGTGTTGTTAGCTTTAAATCGATTCTCTTGGGAGGGTGCAGGAGGCTAGGGCTTTTCGTATTTTCCACTGTCTCACTCATATACTTTTCTCCAATCTCTTTTTCACCGCCGAATCTGTTGTTTCATTAACTTTATTTATATCTTCGCTACTAGAACGGGCACTGTTCTTAATAATAACCATAATATATATATATATATATATATATTATAATATTATATATATATTATATATTATAATATATATATATATATAGTATATATATATATAATATATATATATATATTATATTTATATATTATATATAATATATATATTATATATATATATAATATAATATATATATATATATATTAAAGATGTTTCAAAAATAAAGTAAATAAGATAACCACACCACTGCTCCTATTATCAAAGCCAAAAAATTTAAAGTGCATATTTTAGAACCAGTTCAGTAGTTAAATTTATTCGGTATGACAAACTTAAAGATACTTCTATCTATTAGTAACTATATATATATATATATATATATATATATAAATATATATAATAGATATATAAATATATATTATAATATATAAATATAATATATTATATATATAATATATATATATAAATTTATAATATATTATATATATATAATATATTATATATAATAGTATATTATATATATATATAATTATATATATATATATATATATCT
>JABUQX010016139.1:0-32118 GCA_015478945.1 Trachelipus rathkii | reverse complement strand
AGATAACATAAATGTGATTATTTTAAAAAATATATTAAAAACCTCGGAACCTATTGAAATTCATGGCCCGTTTACCAACTGCATTCCATTGTTTGGTTTTCATATTAAGCAATATAATTTAAAAGGAAAAAAAACACAAAAAAAAAAATTAAACTGACGGAGCCGTAATACAGAATAGGACCTATATATATATATATATTAGTAATATATATATATATTATATATAATATATAATATATATATATATATATTATATATATAATATTTATATATATATATATTAAGAGGCAAATCCTGGTAATGCTGTGATCTAAAACAATACAGCTAATAACCATGTCCTACAGGAAAAAAAAATAACATTTTGATTTTAGCAGCAACTTCATCGATGAAACTTAAAAAAAGATTCTTTTTATTTCTAATATTTATTTTCTAAAACAACTTAAATACTAGTATAATCTTAGATCTAGCAAGTGCTTACGGTGTGCGATTCGAAGCTTGAATCCTGCATTATCAGGACGTAGGCAATAGTTGCCAATAGTATTTATTTTACGCTTTGGAGAAACATTTATTTTTCTTTTATATCCTTTTTAGGGGGATTCGAGCCGACGGAGGGACAGAGGGAAGACGAGGTCCCCCCCCGTGGTCCCCGTCCGGTCGAGAAACCCCGACTCTGCCAATCTTTTCGTTTGTTCCCGTGGATTTGATTTTCAGTTCGAAAAAAGAAAAATAAAAGTCAAATTGCCACTTTGCGGTGTTCACTCTGATTACGCGAGCTTCTTCGTTCTCAGAAAACGTAATCATACAAGTTTTCCCGAATTTTTAACTATTTTAATATTGTCCCAGCGTTATTGTGGTTTTTTTTTTTTTAAATTCATGCGCTACTAAAAGTTCCTTGATTAAAAAATGTTATTGTATTTTCCATAGCTGTGTGTTTAGTTTCTAATTACATGCATGATGCTTTCGGGAGTCTAATATATTTTATATAATTATGCATTTTTAAGAGATTCCATGTATATTCTAATTATTCTCATTAAAATATGTTTGAAAATAATCTTTTTTCAGAATATTACATATATATTATTTTATATATTATTATAATATATTATAATATTATAGCCAGCTCCCGAAAAGTTCAGGTGTACTGTAAGAAACTAAACATTCTACCCAGAAAAAAATTAAACATTTTTGATTCAGGAAGTAATTTCATCTGAAGAAACTTAACCAAAAACAAAAAATTATTTATATTTTAATATTATTAATAACATCTTAATATATTAGTAAACTATTACACCATCCGGCATTGTATGCTTTGATGACCGATTTGACCTTGACCTCTACTCATCGGTTCTCGATTCTCAGGTGCAATAGCGAATTTTTTTACGACTTGTGAGAGAACCACGATTATTTTTTCTCTTTTCTTACATACTTTTTAGGGGGTTCGAGGCGACGGAGGGGACAATGAGGGACGAAAGTCCCCCGTCTCCCCCGCTGGCGCAGAAGAACGCATCTCTCTATGACATTCTTGTTTACCCGGAGGTATTCGTTAGTTTTTAAAAAAAATCAAAATTTGGCAACCTTTGTTTGCTCAGTCTTAGTAAGCGAGCATGTCGATTTTCTCAAAAAAACTAATTTTTTCAATAATTTTTAACAAATTTAATTTTTTAAAAAGCGTTATTTTTTTTTATTTTTTTAATTTTCCGGTGGGTAAAAAAAATGTCTCCTGATTAATAAATGACTATTATTTTCGTTGTAGCTTATGATATAGTTGTTTTAGTTACAGTGCCTGGCCTTTTCGAAAGCGAACCTATCTATATGACAAAATTATTTTATATTAAAATCAAAATTATCTATATTATATATATATATAATATAATATATATATAAATATTATTATATTGATCTATATATATATACTATATATATATATATTATATTAATAATTTATAAGCCGTAGATAGGGGAGGAGGTAGGGGGTCAAATTTCCCCGGAAATATTATATATTTAAGTTATCCAAATTTTTTGATGACTACTCGGTGGAAGAACCACTGAAGTAAACAAATAGACAAACGAATCATCATTTTAGGTTTATTTTACAAACCTTCCCATAAATAATGACTTAAGTAGTACATTAATAAATTTTTATTAAACACCAGTATTTATGTTATACAATTTCTCAAGTCTTAATAATTTAATCTTTCTCATTCAGGGTACGCAATGTGCCTTTGGAGATTAGAGTATCCACATATTAGACAAAACGCTTTCTTACACAGACCAGGAATCAAAGTTGTTACACAGTCCCGGAATCAAAGAAGTTTCAGAAGGAAATATCTCTCATGTTTTGGAAAGGAAGCAAAGAGCATTAATTAACAAACACAAATACGCCAGATAAGAGTACTCAAAAATTCTCTTTTTATGGTGACAGAAAAAGAATGTGTTATCGTGAACTTCTTATGTGAAAGCTTTTATGATGTATGACATCAAGCATGAGTATACAAAACAAAGAGACCGCACATGCACTCACACACATACACGTGCACCACACACAACAATAACATTTTGGTAAAAGTTCTTAACGCCCACACGGAACGGGAGGCTCGGTCAAAAAAAAAAAATTTCACGGGGCCCTCAATAATAAAAAAAAAAGCGTTTTTAGGGGGAAAATAAAAAAAAAAAAAACAATCATATCTCAAACTACATAGCTACACGCGAAAGGAATTACATTTTTTAGGGAATCCTTGGTAAAATTTTAGTAAGAAAATGTAAAATAGCGAATACCCCAAGGGTATACCGCACGATTGGAGGAGTCGGGGCTTCCGGCTTTCCGGAGGAACTACGGACGGTGTAGGACTATTTCCGCCCTAACCGGGGAGGGTCTCCGTGAACCCGCCGTCTTTGAGTATGGGGTAGTCGCGGGGGTTCCTCCGCCCCTCCCCTACGGGGTATGGAACGTCCCCCCTTGTGTTTCCCGTCGGTTCGAGCCCCTACATTGCGCGGTAATACTCTTTACATATATATATATAGAATTTCGCCCCTAGAACAGGTAAAAAAAAAAAAAAAAAGAAAAAAAAAAAAAATATTTCGACCCTAGAACATCTATTTATGTATCATAGAGGCTACTGTGAAAATTTTTTTTTGATACCGAGCTCTCCGTTCCGTGTACGGCGTTAATACTGATGTTCCAACAATTAGTTAATATAAATATATATATATAATTATATATACTATATATATATAGTATAATATATATTAATATATATAATATATATATATATATATTATATATATATAATATAATATATATATATCATATATATATATATATATATATTATATTATTATATTATATTAGGGATTGTGCCAAAGTATTGGTATTGGTATTGTATTGGCCAGTATGGGCCATTTTTTTTTTTTCTCCGGTTTGGTATTGGCTCCTTAAAGGCGGTTATGGCATTTGCACAGTATTGGTATTGGTATGTATTGGTCAAATGTGTCAATACTGTTTTAGTCCTTATAATTGTGTAAAAAAAAAAGGGCAAAAAAGTACAATATTGTAATGCTCTTTGAAACTTTCCGTTCGAGAGTTTATAAATACTTAATAATATACATAAAAAAATTTATAAATATAAACCAATTAATGTTGTATTGTATTGTATTGGCGTAATGCCCATATATTGATATATATAATAATATATATATATAATATATATATATATATATATTATATATATATATATATATATATAATATATATATATATAAATATATATAAGTATATATTATTATATATTATTATATATGCATATATATTATATAATGCACCCATTTTACATATAGCGTGACACATTCAATTTTTTCCGTTGGTTGCCAAATCTTAAAAATTTGACCTTTTGGACTGTCCTTTTCATGCAAAGGAACTATATAATTTTTTATGGTAAAACTAAAAATGTATAGATATATATATATATATATAATTATATATATTATAATTATTATATATATATTGTATATATATATAATATATATATATATATATCATGGCATAATTATTTATCCTTTCTCATTAGAATTCGAGAAACAGGATTATATTTATATCAATTATTTTATTCGCTTTTTCGGTACCAGTTATGTTTGAATATATATAATATTATATATATATATATATATATATATATATATATATAATATATATAGATATATATAATATATTTATAATATATATTATCGGTATATATTATATATATATATATATACTTCGTTTTATAATTAAAACTAACGAACACCTAGAGTAGACCGCATAGATATCAGTTGTCAGGGTCTCTCGGCCTACTCTAGGGGGTACGACGAAGGCCTCTGTCCCCATCAGCTCGAGCCCCCTACTGAAAATATGTTTTTAGGGGCTCGAGCTGATGGGGGATAGAGGGGGACGAATTCCCCCGTCTTCCCTCTAGGAAGCCGAGAGACCCCGAAACTGACATCTATGCTGTGTACTCGTAGGGTGTTCGTATAGTTTTAAATCATAAAGCTTTATATATATATATATATATATATATATTATATATATATATATATATATAAAAAAAATATATATATATTTATATATATAATATTATTATATTTCATACTATCGTATACAGCGTCTTTAAATCAACATATAATATATTACGTTATATATATTATATTAATAGAATATATCATACTATTATATTACTATATATTATATATATAATATATATATATATATATATATATATAACTATATATATATATATTCAAAACATAACTGGTACGCATAAGGCGCGAGTCGATCCCGCATAATTTTTTACTGTTTCTCGAAATTTCTACTAATTACGTTCAATTATTATGCCTATATATATATTATATATATATATATTATATTATATATATATATATATATACTACTATTATTATTATATACTTATAATATAATATATATATATATATATTATATATTATACATTTTATATTTTGGTGTTTAAAAAAATATTTCTCTTTAGCAAACAAAAGGAGAATGCTAAGGGGGAAATTTATTACAGATTTGGGCAAGCTGGGGAAAAAATCGAGAGTCTCCAGCTATCTCAATGGAGGCCATGACCATTGTACAATATATTGCTAGTTTCGCCTTTTGTTCTACATAACAAATACCCGCAACTAGACCGCGAGAGTTTGGCAGGAGTCGAGGGGGTCATCTCGGCCTCTCGGTGCGACGACGGGGGTAACTTCGTTCCCCTCTGTCCACCGTCGGCTCGAGCCCTCTAAAACATAATTTATCCATGAAAGCCGTAAATTGTTTATTAAATTATAACTAAATATCAATGACACTTAAGCCAGCTTTTCGAAATTTGAAGTATTTTGAAAATGGCATAATATATTATATATATAGTATATATATATATATATAGTATTATATATTATATATATTTTTATATATTGAATATCTTTTAAAATCTGCATAAATATAATATAATATATATATCAAATTAAATTAAAAACTTATTATTATATATACTATACTAGTACATTATGTATCAAAACTACACTTGGAAGACTAAATTTGTAGATACATTAAAAAAGCAACAAAAGTGATCTTGTCAGATATTACAGATTCTAAATCAAACACGTTCATCTTGAACCAAAGGTTTGAAATGCACAACTAGCTCTTAATATCTTTGGTTTTTTTTTTTACTAAACACCAAACTGTACTAATACTGTACTCTAAATCAAATAAAAAGGACAAATCTGGCAACATCAAGTTAAGACCAAATGTGTCTTTAAGTAAAGTTAAACCCATATATATAATAATATAATACTATATATTATATATATTATATATAATATATATATATATATATATATATATATTATATATATATTATATATATTATATATAATATATATACTTTTTCAATTCATCATATTACGTGTTTATAAGTAGGTAAATATTTATCTAAGGAATTATATTTCTTCAGGTGTCAAACACTTTATTAACAATAACTGACATTTAATAAAATAATAGATTAAAAATATTTACAAAAAGTTAAATTTTTAGCTTTCGCCCCTTACACTAGGAGGGCCTCTTCAGAAAACAACTTTAATAGAACTGAACATAAAATTTTATAAACAGATAATAAATAAAAGATTAATTCTATTGGTTGGTTGGTCTTCATGTGTCTTTTCTCTTGAATCTCTTGAAACATCCATGAAGAAAGTAGGAAAATGAATTCATGATATTCTTGTCAAGTTGAGTCTCCCGGCGCTTGTTGAATATTTATCCTATTATAAATAAAAACAAGATTCAATCAATTTTTCTCTTTTTTTTTGAAAAGTGTCCTATTATTATTATTATTATTATTATTATTATTATTATTATTATTATTATTATTATTATTATTATTATTATTATTATTATTGAAATTTAACATGAATTTGATTTTTTTCTAAGATTTTTTTATTTTTATTCTTCGTTTATTTCAATTATTATTTATTATTATAAATTTTTGGAGTCTTTTTTTTTTTTAAATTTCTACCACGGCCACTCGAACAAAAGCGAGAGGGGCATCCTGCGAAGTAGGAGACGGGGGATGATGATTAGAGGGGGCGAAGGCCCCACCCCAGCATGAGAAAATAAAAGCGCGTAAGGAACCTCTGCCAGGACGTAAGATAATACACATTAATTTCCATTCATTTCTTTATTTTATGAAATTTTTTTATCTGCGTACACGATATCTACATTTAACACCTATTTATCTAACTTTTACTTTAAATAAAGTCTCATGACTTTAATAAAGCAACTATGACAATATATATATTAATATATATATTATATATAATATATATTATATATATATACTATATATATTATATATATATATATATATATATATTAATATTATATTAATAATTATATATATATATATATATATATATATATATATATATATAATAATATATATATATAATACATATATATATATATATATTATTTGTACTTTCGACGTGTCACCATGACGGACCACGAAAATTGTCGTTTGTGGGTTTCTGGTAATTCATTACAGTTTACAGCATAGTGTATTTTACACTAATTTTCAAACCCCCAAACCTCATATCCTAGCCAAACATTACAACCGGTACACCTTTAATACACCATACAGAACACCACATTCTATTCGCCTCACGCACAAGTAGGTCTTGAGTCCAAGCTTAGCCATGCCCACTGAATGCTGGAATATCTGACTGGTCCGGATGAGGGCTGGGTTACTTCACCCTGATAAAACTGTGCTCCTTGTTCCACTTGTATGGGCTCCACTGCGGGAAAAAACATAAATAATAGTAACCTTTTCCCCGATTGTCGTGGTAAAATAACTAACTAACAAACTAAGAACCTAACTACTAATATATATATATATATATTATATATTATATATATATATATATATATATATTTATATTATATATATATACTATATTTATATTATATATATATATATATTATATATATATATCTATATAATATATATATAATATTTATATAATATATATATATATATTATATATATATATTATATATATATTTGATGAGAGAAAAGAAACCAGAGCCCTCCAATAGAAATCTTTATTCAAAAATCAAATATTATGCGCTTAATTAAATATTTCATTCTTTCAGGTGGAAAACTAAAAATACATCGACTATAAATAAATATTAACAAATATCAAAGTTATATATTCCATATATAATATCTTTAGAGTTCCTAAAATAAATTTACATTTAACGTTAAACAAATAGTTATCACAAAAACATCTTACATATTTACAAAAATGAAATAAACATTAGAAACAGGACGCGCTCCCGTTAACAAAAATAACCAGAAGTTGAATCAATTACAAGGCACAAATTTAAAGTTAACTATTATTAACCAGGGTAACAAATAAAAGTAACATTCAAAGTTAAAAGCATCGTCAAAATACTCTGGTAAACAAAACAAAAAACTCGCCATTTAGAGTTACAAAATTAAGATCTATTGAACGTATATGCGAGAAGGGCGCTACTACATGTCAGGGTTAACACAACTGTAGTTCGCTATTGAGGGAAGGTTTGGTGTTGTGGATGTATAATGTTTCTAAAATATGCAGGTTGGTTTGTGATTTAGTTTGTGCTAATATATTGAAATTATTATAGTTAAAAGTGTGATCTGATGTGTAGGAGTGATCTCTAATGGCGGAATGGGATGGTGAACTTAATAATGATTTGGTACGGGTGGAGATCCCATATGTTCGTTTATCCTCACGTAGAATTGGCGAGACGTGCTGCAATATAGACAGCATTACAGGCTGTCACAAGTAGCAATTTAATATACTAGGATGAAGAGCTAAGGCGATACCTGGTCTTTATGACGTGCCAAACATGGGAAGATAAGTTGTGTGAAAGCAGTGAATAAATTGACATTCAATTATGGTTGAAATGGTATTCGTAAAGAGAGAGGTTAATTTCCTTACCCGTAGTTTTGTAAATATATCGTTCGATAGTAGGGTAACTTATATTATAATTCACATTTTGGTGCGGAATAAATCAAAGGTCTGGAAGGGTAACAAGAATTTAAAAAAATTACTTATGTATTTGTGAACTAGTGAAGAGGGTTTTAATTAACATTTTAAAAAAATTAACAAGAAAAATTGAATTCTTATGCATTAAAAATTGGAAGGGTGGAACCTAAGATGGATACGCTTATATAGAAATTATTAATGATGTGCATTTAAAAAACAAGAGTGGATGTGACAAACAAATTTAGTCCTAAATCTGAAAAAAGTCTTTTTTCGGTAAACACCCTATATATATATTATTGATTAATTAATATCAATATATAATATATAATAATATATATATATATATATATATATATATATATATATATATATATATATATATTATATATATATACATAATATATATATGATAATATATATATATATATATATACTATATATAATATATATATATATATATATTATATATATATATATATAGTATATACTATATTATATATTATAATATATATATAACTATAATATATAAAATAATATGATATAATAATATATATTAGACCGTCTCATATATAATTATATATACATATATATATACCATATATATTATAATAGTTATATTAGATATATTATATATATATATATATATATATTATATATATATATATAATATATATATATATATATAATATATATTAATATATATATATATATATATATATATATAGTATATATATATATATATTATATCATTATATATATATTATATATAATCTTTCAGTGAGTCACAAACAACGAATAATAACATAGGAAATTGTAGTTCGCCAATTTTGTAATGTTTTTATATTAATTTTCACCAGTTCCTTATAAAATTACATAATTAATATATCTAGAAAAAATAGTGGTTCGAAAACTTATAAAAAAACATGAAAAAAACATTTTTTTTTTAAAGACCTTTCCATAGTGACTATCACAAAACTCAAATCAGAGCAATGGACCGAAAAATAGTGCGCATCTGCATTAATGTTAATTTCGAATGTTTAGTGCCAAAAATACAAAAAAAGTTACCAAATAATTTAGGGGGAATTTGTTGTTCTGTCGCTATTTTGGTTCTGTGTTCTCACTGAGACTTCTGTTGTGACTGTCTCTGTCAATTCTATCTTTATGTTTATTTTTATTTTATCTTTTTTTTGGTTCCTACTTATTATACTCAAAATTTTGGAAATATTGTTATATATAGAAGTAATTATACATAATATGTATATTTTTTTGTTTTGTTTAATAATCAATTTATAGGTTCTATATAATAATAGTTAAACTTTTTATTCTAAATAAAGTTTTTCGAAAAGTCTATACTAAAGTTTTTCCTTCCTTTATGGTAACCTTACATATATCGATATATATATATATATATATATATATATATATATATATATATATATATATATATATATATATATATATATATATATATATATATTATATAATAATATATACTATATGTCAGAAACTCAGGCTACTCAATTAATTTAGGTAATTCAATAGTATAATAATAGTAATGCCATATTTTGTCATTTATTAAACAATTGGAATATTAAATAATAGTATCAGCAGTAATGGAAAGACTGTGCCTTCTGAGGGCTATATAAGACATATATTTGACTAATAAATCTCGCAAATATATAAATGTTAATATATAAAAAAACACGACACAATCTTAAACGTGACCTCTCTTGCATGAGGAAAGCTTGCGAATCCCGTTCTCAGCTTGGCATTTGCCCCTCTCGGGTTCTTTGCCATCACAATTTGAATTTGGCACCGCCCTCTTAAAGGGGGTGGTTCTATCAACCGTTTTTTTTATACAAAATTCACTTTTTAACAAATGTTATTTCAAATGGTTTTAACGACTTTACAGAGGTACACATGGGAAGTATTATGTCCGCCTCCCTTAGACACAGGTTTAAAGGATCTTTGGCACACATGTAAGTGCTCACAAGCCATTTTACCTAATAAAATTCTATGATTTACACGCGGCCTCAGCGGATACCCTAATATCACCAGGTTGGTGATCTGGAGTAAGAGGGCGACGACCTGCCAACCGTCTGTTTTCGATGCACCGATATCGCGTACCCGCATCACACCCTCTTTTTCAGGTTATTGTTCTCTATTAGACTTCACTTAATGTTTTTTACATGCACCAACACGAAAATACGCATAAGGGATTTGAATAACAACTCTATATTATCAGTTTGGAAGCAATATAAGGATTATATTTATCATATACCTTGTATTTCCTAATATATTTATCATACTTCCTAATATTATATCTAATAGCCATATATCACTACGTTTACATATAGATATAATATTATATTTACAATATATTAATTTATTATTATATATTAAATATAATAGGATAAAAGTATGTATATATAATATATGATAATATAATAACATGCCTAGTGATGTACGTTGGGAAAATGCCCGTTCTAGATATGATAATAAAAAATGGGCATTATAGGACCAAGCATTTGCCCATGTTCTATAAAAAGTGACCGCCCAACAAAACTGAGGATATTATAAATTATACTCGAGTAAAAGATGGATTATATTGACGCGAGAAATCATTTGAGAAGAAAAAAAACATTTCAAATACAAACTATTAAATATATTTTGTTACTTCTTTTTCCACGTTTCCTCGCAATTATTATTTTATTGTGATAATGAACTGTCTTTCTTTTTCATTATATCATCATACACACCCAGGATCATCATTCTCTTTCCGCTCCTCATTCCTCCCCCTATAACTGACTCGAGAAGAGACATTCTTTTCCGAGATTATATGTCTCGATGCCACTACTCACTCATCTCCATTGTATAAAGTGTTCAATACAATTATGTGAAGAATATGACGCATTTCGAAAATTCCAGCCTCTTAGTCCATTACCTCCTCTCCCTCTATTAAGTAGTTTAGTGGTGAAGAACTGTGTTCTCGCAGGTGCAGAGAGAAATACCACCCAATTTTAGAGTCTTTCAAGCAAAGATCTCACGCTCGAACCAGACCTCTTACTCTATTGCCATCGATTTTCATCTCGAACTTTAGAAAATAATATAGTGACCAGTTATAAGGTAAGCCAAATGGTATCTCTCTATTCTGTAGCCATCTTTATTCTCCATCAATATGCCAGACAGAACCAATTCGCAAAACAACCGGAGTGTTCCATGCTCTTAGATCCTACTATATGTTATTAGCATCTCTCATACGGGAAGGTTTTCTCAATAAACGTTGCATGTGTATTGACTCGCACAAATAGTCTATTAACTCAATAGTCTCATTTGCAAACGTCCGACAAAGCACCCTGGGGCTGTCAAGTAACTGTTTATCATTATACACAAAGTTCTCCACAACTTAAAGATAACTATGAAAAAGTCGTAATTATGTGCTTACTCAAACATACCTGCACTAATCATCATCTACATGTCTTATTCTTAACTTATCTAGGTTCTGTAACATCGAGCACGTATTAATAAACCTTATAAATAACTTTTATAGTGAGAGCATGTTTTTGTACACGCACTTAGTTAATAGTGTAGTGCGTCTTATCCATTTTTTTCCCATTACCGCTTGATGAGCCGCTCGATAAATTTGGAAAACTTTATTACTATTTTGCATTTGGCGTTTTAATTGTACTATCCCTGGAAGAGAAGTGTCTCAATTTGACCCTATACATCGGTTTTGTAGTACTATACTCTCGGTTGTTCAACTGCGGGTGAGCCAAAATGTTTGACCAGTTGGAGCAAAATTTATACACTTAATAGAGGTAACATTTTAAGTCATCTCCACTATTGGTTATTCTTAGGTTATACCAAATTTACATTTGGAGAGTGAGTTTGGTTGCGGATACTTTAGAGATGCTACATTTGGCCTTACTTTCCTCGCTCCTTTTTGGTGGAAACATAATATTCACCATGAAAATGAATCCGTAAAATTGTGTTAATACACTCGCAAATAAAAATTTCATTTTCGTTATGGGTGTATTATTAAAAAAAGGAAAATTATAACGATATACCTTTGTGTGTGATCGTAGTAGCATGCTTTATAATGAGTATGGAGTTTTAACTTAATATTATTTGTATAGCTTTGGTAAATATTTTAAAAAAATTTAGTGTCTCCAAAAAACTCAACTCTTTTACGGAAAAATCCAGGAGATATAACGTTATGAACCTTTTATACTTCGTCTGATGGACTGGTAGAGGTGCTGAAAAAATCTCATGAAATTTTTCAGACATTATCTGCCTGACCACTAGATGTTCTTCATCCTGCACATATTTGACTTGTATGAAGTTATTGCTTGTTTAAGAAATACAAGACCGTTCAGAGGCTAATTAGCCAAAAAAAACAATTTTTGTGTAAGTATGGTGATTATAAGAGTCAGTGTATAGTCTATTAGATTATACTGTAGTGTCAAGACAATACATAGTCAAATGAAATAGTGTGCAATCAAGGAGAAATAGAAAACAATGTTAAAAAAATTTAATTTAAGGTTAAATATACCAAATAGGTGATACCGTTTCATTTTATTGATAGAGTTCGATTTAAGACTCAATTAACTTTTAATAAAATAATGTTATCATTTCTATATATATATATATATATATATGATATAATATATATATATAATAGAGTTCTCTATTTATATGCATTTTCTGTATATATTTGATATATTAGTAGATTTAAGAAACTAAATAACTTATAACGATATATTAATATATATATATATATATATATATATAGTATTAACTCATACAATATTTTCTATGGGGTGAAAAATTTGGAAACTCATCAAAAAAGTTCACCAATTATATTTCTACAATTCATCGAATTTATTGAAAGAAAGAAGAAAAACTTTTTTCTGGAAAAATCTAATGCATAATCTTGGCTGATTTTGCAGAGAACTACACAGTATGTAGTCCAAACGAATTGTGTCGAAGGCGTAACGGTATCTATTGCGCATTCAATGACCCTGGCTACTATTGCTACCCATTTGTTCGCGATATACTTTTAGAATTGGAGATGAAAATCACGATAAATTAGAGTCACTTGTTCCTGTGCTTTAAAAGAACTACTATTACTAAGAGCACAACCACATTCATCTTGTCTACGTCTTCCAAACATATAGTAGTAAAAATATATTGAACATAATATATACCTTAGAGTTGAATTAATAGTTTATTATGAGATGGAAGTGGTAGCCATAAACATATAAAGAACAAAAACAAAAATTGCTTAACATTTGCCATCACCAAAAGAGGTTTCATTAAAAGCTGAAGGGCATTTCTTTGCATCTTGCCACAGGAAAAATGCCTGTGATGGGGTTTGTCGCAACAACAAAAGGCGCGAATTTAATGCACAAGTCAGGCCTACAACAGAACCATCAACACACCAATTTTCTTTAATAATTTGGCTCCCAAGAATATATATCATTTGCTGCAAAGAGAAAATAAGAGGAAAAAAACTTATTTTCTCGTAAAAGAAGAAGAAATTCCTGGAAAACATTGAAAGACTTAAAACATGAATGTGAAAAATGTTTGAGAATTAAGGGTACAAGATTGACAACTTTCAAAAATTCTTTCACTTTCAGAGAACATAATAGTAGGTGCTAGCTTTTCCACCTCAAAAACTACGTTTACAAAGACCACGTTGTGTTCGAGCAAAATTATTTTATAATGATTTATAAATATTTTCGAATGTCAAAACACAAATTCTGATAAATGCTTTTGTACCAAGAATGTACTTTATTGTTAAGAACTTAAGATATGAATGTTTTTACATATATATTTTTTATCATCCTTCCCGGACCCAGGAATCTTCATTTCACTATGATGTTCGTCTCAGATATTGTGCTCTCTCGATCGTGGATGTGATCTACACATATGAAAAATAATATTTAACGAAGGAGTTCTGCGAGCTTTGACACACTCACAATAGATCTCAATTAAGGCAGAGAATTACATCTCAAATCAAATGCTGTTCCGAAGAGCAATCCGTCTCTTAATATATATATGAACACTATTCACAGATTACAGACAGCACATAGATAGATGAGCAAAAATATATTTATAGACTAATATCTTCACTATGATCCTCGTAAGTCATTGTTCTCGAATTTATAGCTCACTTCTATATATTTACCATAGGCATACAGCTCAGCAGGATATTATTTATATTAAAAGAGAGATACTCACATATCTCATATTATATCATATATAAATTTTTTTAATTATAATATTTGTTAGTTCTTCTATACTATGTATACTGAATGGTGTCATATAGGCCCACTCATATTATTATATATTATTCTATTTTTATGTGATAATTTGAAACCAAAATTCGGCCTTCATTGATTAATATAAATGTACTAGTAATTTTATTTTCTACTCTGAGTGCATTTAATCTATCTATATTTTATTTAATATTGATATCTATAATCTATTAGATAATATCTATATTATGCGTCAAAAAGACACCTATACCGTAGTCAATAATTTTAAGTAAGATAAAACGGTTCTACTATAAAATTAAATCTTTTTCTGTAGATGACAATGATTATACGTATTAAACTTTATGTTTAATATACAATGTTTATTATAAATAAGTAAGGTACTGTATTATTTCTTATATACTCTCATAGTGATTAATACCTCAATATAATAGGTATATGTATATATTAGATAAAGATAATCCTTCTGTTAGGTATATACTTTTATATATAATAATAATTTGTAAATTTACATATTTGTGACATTTCAAGGTTTTTTTTTAAACTTCAATCTATGGTTTTTAATATATTGTCTAATATCTGTCGATTTTTGTGCAATAACTTACTTTATATTATTATAATTATATTAGTATATTTTATATACTTCTACTTGATTAATACTACTACTATATATAAGTCACTATATAAGTTTAAATATAATATATACAAGTATATATATATTTAGTAGAAAGATCTCATACAAAGCGTCACTCTCACTCACCTACTCCTCCCCGTATTACACTGGGTGCCGTCTCATTATTATTACTACATATACTACTAGTTGTACTAATATCCACATGGACTCCCTAATTAAATTATAACATATATTAATTTTCTCGTATTATATATATATATATAGTAATTACATTTTTATATCTATCTATATATATAGTAATATAAGATAATATATCATAACATATATATATATCATATATAAAATATATATAAATTTTTAATTACTTTAATTTTTTAAATAGTTTCTTTAATTATAACAAGATGTTTACGTACCAATCTACCTGCACAATTTCAGTTATTTTGCATTTAGGTTTTTTTTTTTATTGTTATTAATCATACCTATGATATATGATCACAATATATATATATATCATAGTAAATATATATATATATATATATATATATATATCTGTATAATTATACATTATAATATATAATAATTTATTTATATTATATAACATAATATAAGTATATATATATAATATATAATATATATATAAAATATTTTCAAAAGTTATTTAGTTAATTGTCTTGTCATTACTAGTATAATATAATAGACGTACATTCTTAATGATATATAGTAACCTATACAAATTGCATAATTCTCTTATAGACATGTTTATCAATTTCTCCTTGTATTGCCACACTATTTTCATTTGTCTATGTATTGTCTTGAACTATAGTAACTATAATAATAGCTAATCATAACAACAACTCACTTAAAATTTTTTTTCTTTGGCATTTCTTGTAAATGGACTGACTGATTTCTTTAAAACAAGCAACTCACCAAACAGTCCAATAATATAGCAGAGTTGAAGGAAACATCATATCGGTAGTAAGTCATCATCTCGGGTGTCGAAAATTTCAGATTTGTTAGGCACCTTTACCCCATCTCAGAGATCTGTGAAGGTATCATAAAGTTACCACTGTCCGAATTTTACCGAAAAATTAGACATTTTTGGGACAACCTTAGTAAATATTTTTTCTAAAATAATTGACCAATATTCAAATTACAGATTTAACAGTTAAAACCATACTTAGCATTTGTATCATCACACAAAAATTTAGTATCGTTAAATATATTTCGATCTTTTAATAATAGAGATCCCACGAAAATAGGAAAGTCTTATCGATTTTAACACAATTTTTACGGTTTAATTACACCTATAGTTTCATGGTTGAACATATTTATGTTTTCCCAAAAAACAAACAGATGAGAAAGGCCAACAACTGTATATCCTCTATAAAGTTTCACATTCCTTAGACAAAAAGTGCCAACTCTCTCACTCAATGAAATTTTTGGTATAAATGATTACCAATATGGCAGTATGACTTAAACAATGTGTCCTCTTATTAATGATTATTATTGCTTCTCACTCTGGTCAAAACATATTTGGTCTTCCCCTTGTTACTAACAGAGTTAAACTCATACAAAAACGAACGTGCGTTTTGAACTTTTCAACAGGTTAGATAACCAATTAACGCTTGCAAAATATAAAAGATTTTCAAAAATTATCGAGCCGGCCAACTTGCATGGTATTTGCATCGCAAAAAAAATGTGAATACCCTGTTATAACTAAAATAACTTTGACAATCTCGTTTATAGTCAAAAAAAAATTTTAATACTTGATATGAGGTCCTTAAACCATCCAATATACCTATCCAAATACCTTTCTTAAATATATTTGGCAATTCGTTGAGTGCGCACTCAACAAACCTCTTGCTGGCAAATCATTACTCTCAAAAATATTTATACTATCTTATTAACTGAGATGATGCTTTCTTATATCGAAAAGATGGCATATGCTTTCTTCATAATTTTCTTACTATGCCCCCTGAGTCTCCCGTCTGTGCTCATTTATGAAGCATATTTAGTCGTCTCTGTGATTATCAATAGATGGTAAATATTTTGTAGAACTTAGTATTCATGTCACTCTATATATATATCCTTTTCTGTCTACAGAAAACATTTCCTTTAACTCCTCAGCCTTCTCCTCAATTATATGTTACCTACTCAAACCCGTTAGGATATTACCCTGCTTGAACATCTTCATGCAACTCTTCTAGGTGTCTTATTGTCATTCTCCTTTAATTAAAGGGCCCAACTTTAGCTTGCACTAATAACATCTAATAACGCGGCTCCTATCATGTTATTATAAAGTTACTTATAACCTCCTGCTCTATGTGAGAGACAACATTAACGATTATTTTGCCTCAGCATACTATTAGCTTCTATTTCCTTTGCATTATCAAAACTGTACAAATATTACTGATGAAAATGAACACCATAGGACTCAAGCACATGATCACCTATTACATATTGTTAGTCTAAAAACTTTATATTTTAGAGATACACCGATAGGTGAAAACCTCTAACTTTATATTACTATTAAAACTTCCATTTTGACCACTTATACTGCCCAACCCAAAGAAGTTCATCATTTTTGATCTTAATACATCTTCACTATTTAAATTAACTGAACATGGGGTGCATGAATCATGGTAGCAACTTGGTATCATTCGGCAAACTTACAATACCTTAACATTTAAGTACCTTTGGTCCGTTATATCATTTATATGAGGAACATCAGATTAGTAGGCCCCAGCACTCAAACATGTGGGACACCACTCTTTCACTGAATGTTGCCCCACTGACTGTTGTACTTTATTGCCATTTATGTTGGAGAACAACTGTTTCGTAATTCGCGCACATACTACTCGTAAATCCCCAAACCAAATTTCTGTAGCTCACTCCCATTTTACCGCATTCAATATCATCATCATGCCACCTCATGTAGTTAAGCCTTATAAGTCTCTTGCCATAAACCTGGGATATATGAACTTCTCAATAGACTCCCTTTAGCACAACTCTTTTGAATAGGTTTTCCACTAATAAGGGCTTGTAATTGAAGTAAATTTATGCAAGCCATGTAGAATTCATCCTTGATCCCAGTATCTGTCACCACCAACCATACATCCTCACAATACACCATTCCTCATTTCATCTAGCCTTCTCGGCCACATCAGTCCCTTTTCACCCGGTTCCATGTTGCTCTACTCTCAAGCGAATTATTTTTTAATTGACAATCACTTTATATTTGTTCTCAGCCGGGTAATTATCCTAAGCATCAACTCACAACTTATATACTATTGCTAAACTAATATTAACTATCATCATGATTTCTTAATCCATCATGGACCAAACCATCTCTCAATATGTACTTTCTTTTTATTATTACTCTCATTTACCCCTTCTTTTTAAATACCCTCAATAAAATCGAAGTATAATACATTCTTCCTCATTTTTTTTGAATTCTCACATCTAACTCGTCCCTAAGATTGTCCATTGAACACTTACTTAGATCTATATAACTTTATATATCTATATTTCAGACTCATTGGTCTCATATTTTACTCAATAACACCATATGTATATAAATTACATTACACTATTGTTAATAACAGCACTATACTGTATATAGTGAATTTTGTACCCATTTATCATTCTCACCAAACAATTTTTATGTTACCAGCAAAATTTTCTGACAGTTTCGCCTCATATACTACTACTCACTTTTTTTTCTTTAATTTCTTGTCCTTTTTATTTTCATTCTCGTTTTTCAAATGTACAAAAGTTGCCCCTTGTTGGTTCTCCAGCTGCTCACTATTCTAACATAACTTTCACACTGAGGGGACTTGGGTCCTCATACCTTCACAAGATCATAATCCTTACCTCATGTCCCGCTCATATATTACTCTCTTCAAAACTGCTCCTTGTAGCAGCCACATAGCCGTAAATCATACTTATTTACCACAATATAGCCTCTTCAACTCTTCTTCAGATATTCGCACCAGGACACAAAAAAACCGCAAATCAATTGACCACAATTAATAATAGTGGGATCCCTCAAGCTCTCATTCACATCTGCATCACTTCCATTGTCTTCGACTACCACTTCACTCTACCCTTGACTCACCCCCCTCATCTATATATTTTTTTAACTCAATAAACTACTTCATCCATATAAGTCAATGTGAATTAAACTTGAGTGAGTGATCAAACTATGTTTCATATCACACTATAATATTAAACCAATCACTCTACTCTCCATTTTTCTTCACATCGCTTTCACTATCGCTTCATACAATATCTTTATACTCAATTTCAGACGTCTACCTCTACCAATACACCATATTTCATACTAACACACTGCCATTAAGAGCTTCACTACTATTATTTTCCTTTGTACATACGTCCTGATAGCATATATCCATATGAAACCTAAATACAATATTATATTCTCCTTATATTCTCATATAGTGCATTGTTTGTATTCAATGTGTGAAGATTTATGATTCCACATTAATACCTCTACCACTTCTAAAATTAGCACTTGTTTTTCAAGGTATCAGTCCTTCTAGTCACTCTACACCGACTCTTTCGACCAAAATTCAAGCATAGATATATACCTTCCTTACAAACATCTATCAATAAATTTATTATCCCCTTATATTAATTCTATTAAACTCCATTATCCCTTATCCTCTCCTTTGATCACCTTATATATTAAGAGTGATACTTATAATACTGCTCTCTCTCCAATCTTCGGAAAAACTATATCCTCATAATGATAAATATGTATATGTTATACAACTTTCTCAAAACCATCATTGCGACTCTCGCCACTATACTGTATCTATAGAATCAATAATCACCTCTCACCAGTAATAATTATCAACATCTATATCTCTCACTGACAGAATATCTAACAATTCTTTAGCAATATTTATCAGCGTTACACTACCCAGTAAAACACTTATAGATTTAATCAATTTTAATATGAGCCTTCTACGAGATAAAATACTGTAATGCCATATTTGCTGAGCTCATCAAACCATAACACATGTGGATAATACAACCTCGCTTATTCATTTCTGCTTAATTTATTATAGATTTTTTCTAAGTTCCCTCTCACACTTTCCCTCTACTATTTCATTTCATCAGTCTCGATAGCACACATCCCTATTCAATAACTACTCCTCCTAGTATTATTCCCCTTGTGTGTTCAATTTCTTCTACAACGCTAATAATATATATATATTATTTAAGTTGTTATTAATTATTTATAGATAATGAAACTCTGATATATATTTAATATTAAATTGTATTTAGTTATATAAACAATTTAAGGAATTATTTATTACTATTATATTTATAATATATTATTATATTATACTTATTATTTTTTTATTAGCTATATATAAAAAGACTATATACCCCCGGTATAGTATTTATAATAAATCACCGCTACATAAAGATGCTAAATAAAGTAGAGTCGTAATTATATAGGTTCATAATCATCTATATCTCTTTAGGGGACTTTTAACGTTCTACCCCTCACTCCTATTTATATACTGTTATACACCTATCACTTATATCTTCGTATACGGTACTTCAGTAAGTCCTACCCTATCAAATAATATTTATAGAATAATATCACTATATTATACACGCATATTAGATACTATATCATTATAATTAATGTATATTTAGTATAAAAATAAGAATAATATAAATTTCTCCATTTTTTATTCTATATATATATATATAATTTCTCAATAATAAAATATTTTCCATAGTATCTCTCAAAAGGTAATTTCATATACATATATATATATATATAGATAATATATACCGCATAATGTATAATAAAATATAAATACCCTCTAAAATGCTCCAAAATGACCACCAATGCCCAGATCAAATGCCCAGGGCATATATGCTCTCGTAATTCTTATAGATTTCCTGGGCATAGACTCTACTACCATCGTAGTTATCTTGTAGAGATATATTTATTATACATAAATGAATAATATACAAAATTAATTAATATTTTTTTATTATTTCAATTTTCCATAACATTTCATAACGTATATGTAATTCCACTATATGTTATCAGTACTATTATTTTACCTTATTTTATACCTATAATTTATATTATTATTTATACTATGTGATAATTTATAATGACTGTAGCGTATAGGGTAAGCTTCTTTAGTTTGGCACTACGGGCCAACTAAGAAGTTACCCGCACCATATCTCGAAAACTAAGATAGTACAAGAAAACTGATAACAGATATGGAATCAGCGTATGAAATTTGTATGGAATAATGAAAAAAAAATTTACTTTTAGTTTTTATTTTTTATTATATATATAAATAAATTATAATTATATCATTCTTATACTCTCAAACTACCACTATATATAGTAGTATAGTAATAAGATAAACTATAATACTATATATATATGGGTATAATTACAGCAGTTTAATATTTTTATTATATTATAAGAGTTATGATGTACGAGCGTAGTAATGGTGAGTGGATAAAGATTGGAGGGGGTGATAATAGTTACTTATATACCCTAATATATTACGTCGTTTTCTCACCAGGGGCCGAGAGGGGTAACTACCGACTTTTGCTATCTTTTAGTACGGTATTACTACCTGGGGTATTTACTTTTTAGTAAATAATATATAATATAAATATATTAACATTTTCATTTATCAACTATAATATATTATATATATATTTCTATACGTCATATTTCTATAATAAATATTGTTATTATGTATATATATCTAATATGCTATAACCTATAATCTATAGTTTAGTGATATGGTATATTATAGATATATTATAATAATATTATATATATAAAATATATATAAATTATATAATATTATAATATTAATATATATTAAAATTTTATTTTTCATTTTCTATTTTTCTTTAATGATTAGGTTAATCAGCAGTTACTTCTCAGTAAATATATATTTAAATATAATGTTATCAGTTTATTCTTAGTATATATATATATATATATATATATATATATATGTACCTATATACTTATATGAGTTTATTTCTCAGTGATAGATATAATATTATATATTAGTAGTATAATATATATATATAGAGTTTAATAATTTCTATTATAAGTATATTATTACTATAACTATATATTATATAATAGTTTATTTTTATACTATTTTATTATTATAATAATATATTAATATGTCTTACCCATATAAAATACATATTTTACATATTAGTATACAGAATATAATCCTAATATAATATATATATAATATATATTATAATTATTGACATAAGAAGCTCCTTGCCCTAAGTTTATATATGACAGCTACATATATGTATCTAATGTTTTCTATTATAATATAATATATATATAGTAATATATATATATAATAGCTATTATAGGTCAGTATATATAATTATATAATGATTATATATATATTATAGTATGATAATATCATATATCATATATTATATTATATTTTATAAGAAGGAAATATATTCCAATATATATATTATATTGTAGTATATTATATATATATATAATATCAAACAAACTTATATATATATATATATAAACACGGATATATATATAATATATATATTATCTTTATATATATAACTAGTATATATAATAGTATTGGTAGTAGCTCAATTTCAATATGATTGTAAATTGATAGATAATATATCACTATATTTATCTAGATCCACTTTGCACTTTACCACCTTGGTCAGAAACACATACAAATACTTGCCTCATCTAATACCAATTTCTGATCTCGGGACTTGAGGCCATGTGGTGGAGCAATAATGAAATTTCCATTTATACGTACCTTATATATATATAGTTACAGTAATTTATATATTTTCTCTTCATAAACCAAGAAAAGGCTATCAAATATTCTTAAATATAATGTATATACTAATATATTTATATATATATAAATATTGATATAGATTTAACAGTATTTTAAAAATATTAATAGTATATTTAATATAATATATTAATAATCACTCATATAATAATATAATTAGTAACCAAATATATAATATTACTTATACTCGCTTGGGATTCAAGTATACGTACTTGTTCTTAAGTACATTTTTTGGGATAGTACTTGTACTATCTGTATTGCGTATCTTAAAACATCCGCAGTGTTACTTCTACTACTGACCTGTGGTTGTACTGGAAATTGCAAAGTTCTTGGCACAGTTATCTTTGGTCCTTTCTTTCAACTTACTATCTTTTATACTTATTTTTTTTTTTTTTTTGTTCATTTTATCCTAAGTATGTTGTTGATTATTAATTTTCTGCCGTAATTTGACATAATATTTCTTTACTAATATATTGCACAATTTATGGATTATGACTACGTTTGGTAATCCTAATAACTATATATATGACTAATATTAGATTTAATATATATATATTATTATATATATATATATATATTCTATATTATATTATATAGTATACATATATATATATATATATTAACTAATATATATTATATATATATATATACTCACAGTAATATATTATTTTTTTTAAAATATAATACATATTATAATATATATTTAACCTTTATATTTTTAAATATAGTACTATATATAATTATAATATATATAATATAATATATATATGAAGTACTAGATATATATCTTTTAATAGTATATGTTATTATTATTTCAGTATATATGTTAACATATATACTATATATATTATTTATAAGATAATAATATAATATATTATATTTATAAATGGTATATAGTAATATAAATATTATATATTATAGTAATAAATAATACAATTAATATATAATCATACGGTAAATATATAGGACGGCTGATGTGATGCTGTTGGATTTAGTGTGTGAGTATAGAGCTGATGTATACAAATGTCTGTCTTATGGATAAGGTTATAGTTCCGGAGGTGTATACGAGAGATAGCCACATAATAGTACCCCTTATTGTGTAAATGTCAAGTGGCGGAAACGGTACTGTGGTATTATAGAGGGAAATTAGTTTTTTGAGTGTTGTAGGAAAATATATGCTTGAATATTTTGGTCGAAAAAGTGCGTCGAGAGACTGAAGGGATCTTGATTGGAGTTGAAAGCAACCAGGTGCGTTATTGTAGAAGTTGGTAGAGGATTTTTGTGGATCAAATCTTACATTGAAACAATGATTGAGAAAATGACGGAGGAGAAGAACTAAATGTTTTAGGTTTTATGGATTGCAACAGGCGCGCTAGTATAGTAATAGTTTAACTAGGGAAGCTCATATGGCAAAGTTGTTTGTGTACTACTATAGGTAGTTAGGTGGTAAGCTCTGAAATGGAATACAAACAGAAGAAATGACAATAGTGAAGCGTCGCTGTATAGAGATTAAATAGGTCGAAGTGATTTGGTTTTAATATTAATACGAAGTGAGGCTAGGGATGTGTTGATGGTCTCCTTGGTTATTTCAAATTTTGTATATGCGATGAGGTGTGATGAAAGGGTTTACAGGTGGTGTAAGCGGTGGCAGGGGCATGGTGTTTAGAATGTGGAGATCATGATAAGAGTATTTGATGGGTATCTTCTACCTCTATTATATAGAGGATGATTTGGTCTTTTGTGTGATCGAATTCTGAAGAGAGTTTTGAGTCAACGATTAGGTAGAGATGAATTTGGTAGGGTTTGGTAAAGGAGGGGTTAAAGATAAAGAAGCAGCGGGCACTACACTGCGTAATCTTTCACAGAAGAAAAAAATGAGACAAAACATATGAACACGGAAGTGTGGCGTGAAAGCTAGGGGTGGGTGAAAAATTGATATACGATGGATTATTTCATGACTTTAGAGGAGTACGTTATTGAGGGCAAAATAGGTGTCGATACTTTAGTTTGAGTATGAGAGTCAAGATATTTGATTATCTTCTTCCACACACGCCTCCAAATTATTTTTAAACGTGTGAGAATCAATGAACTGAATTATTTAGGATTTTTTAAGTTTAATATTTCAACTTTATTCTTCTTCACTCTTTCCATTACGTACTGCATTGCAGTCTCTTCATTTAGTGACTAATCATCAGCTCTTAATCATACTATAGTATCTGTGATATGGATTTGTGTGATGCTTCATTTGGAAGATTTTTCCTCAAAAAAATCGATTGAAACTTATCTAGTGCAATTGTGGAAGTTGCAAGGGACGCGCGTGAGTATAGTTGTTACACGAACAACGCGTCTTTTGCATACACAAAACTTACATGGCTCTTTCGTGTTAATGAAAAACATGATTTATTCCCAGGTGAGAACTAATGTAATGCGCACAGTGTCGTGAGCTATAGACTCCATTCCAAACGCAATCTTAGTATAAGATGATTTCATCTATTATCTACTAAAAAAAAATTTACTACATTTGGAATAAATAAACTTAATCTATGCAAGCACAATACATTGTAAGAATATTTAATTAACAATCTAATTACTCACTCTCTCTAATAAAGATTACTATCTCTCTGCTGAAAAGAGCTCAAGCGTACTTTCTCAATTTTTCACTGAGGATGGTGAAGTATAACAGGTAACACAAATATTAAAAACGGAAGTTTTCCGCAATCATTTTTTACTTTAAGAAAGCAAGACACTAAGATAAAATTTTTTTTTCATATACATATTAAAATAATGGCAACAAAAAAAATTTACTTTTTGAAACTATAAACTTTAGTAAATTCATTTAGTTGTTTATTTCTATTTATTAATTATTCCCTTTATTCAACACAGGACTGTTATATATATAATTGAATAATATATACTGATAATATATATATATTATAATATATATATATTATATATAAATAATATATATATATATATATATAATATAATATAGTTAATAATACTAATATATATATATATATAATAATAAATATATAACTATAAATATTATATACTATAATAATATAACTTTATAATAATATAATATACTGAGTATGTAATATATATATATTATATATAATATATTCTATTAGTAATATATATATATATATATAAATATAATAGTCATATATATAATATATATATATATAATGGTATATATATATTATATATATATATATGATATAAAGTAGTATACCGATGCTGAACCTGTAGGTAGTGATATTATATAATAATATTAAATTAATTAACGGAATACTATAGCTCCAACAAAACATGCTATATTAAGTTATATAAATATATTATATGATTATATTATAAATTATATAGTATAATATAGTATATATATCTATATAAAAAATATAATATATTAATATGTGAGAGTTTAATAGTATATAATATAACTTGATACTAACATATATTATAGATTTATATATATATGATATATATTATAGTGATGTATATTTTTATAACTATAATAATAAATATAATATATCTACTATCTTTACAAAAAATAACACTATCATAATAATAATAATAGTGTATTTAATATATGACTTGATAGTATTAAGTATATAGGTGAAATAATACTGATTTACTTTTAATTTTTTATAGTATATATATATTTTAAAGGCCATCCCTATTAATAATATATATATTTTCATAAAAATATTAATATTATATAAAATACTTATAGTGTATATATATATATATAATAATAATATACTCAACATATGCGCACTCTAAAAAACAATTTTTTTTTTATTATCTTAGTTATTTTATCTCTCAATACATTCTTATTCACCTAAAAGTTATATTACGAAATATTTATTTTTATAATTATTATATTAATATATATTTATATTTATGATTTATTACCGTTATAAGATTCAATAACGGTTTATTTGTTAGATAACATTTATATCCCTTCAAATAATGATTATATTATAAATATTTTATGACTTATTATAGTCCTAATATTATGATTACCATTAATAAATATTGTGCATATAATATATAATACTCATTAATGCTATTTACTTATAATATATATTATATATATGTATGATTAGTATGTGATTTTATGAAGATCATTTTAGTACGCTAATAAAAGTAGAAATCTTATTCACTATACTATATAGGTATATATAGGTTTTACCATTTTTATTCTAGATATTCTAAGCACATAAGCTTCATACTATTATATCTAAATAATATTATAATATCAATAACCTTCTAAATATATTGAAAAATATTACATTTTATTTCCTCATAAAACTAAGAAATCTTAAAATTATTTATAATTTATATAATATTATGATTTCCTAATTTTGCATATTATTCACTATTTATACTCAAATATAGTAATAATATATAAGTGAATATATTAATTTATAATATAATATAACTCAGAGTTTTATATATATATATTTTATACCTTATATATATATATTGTCTTATGTCAATATGTATATATTATATTATATTTATAATATATAACAATATATTATAATGACTTCGTCTTATGGCAAAATCTATATTTATTTTGGGTACTTCTAATACTTAGTTGAGATTATATTATAATTATAGATATATTTGTATATATGTAGTTATAAAATATGGGATTATTTATTATATAGATATTTTAAAAAACTATATAACATATTTATATTTATTATAGCTAAGTATTATAAGTAATATTTCACTATAGTGTGTAGGGTAATATGATCGTAGTCTGATATATTAATAAGTCTATAGAAGGATGGGATCAATGATGACACACATATTATAATAATTAGGCAGTTATCCTAATATGTATAGACACCAGCTAGTATTAAGGTACATATCGCTACCAAAGTAGATACTAATATAAGTGTACTGATATATAATAATGCCCAGGATTACTCACTAGTATCTAATGGTATTTCGGACGTTAATCTGTAATAAGTGTGTTGTTGATAACTCTCTTCTTGGCTACTACGATTACTTGTACTTAATGATAACAAAATATTAATATATATAGAAACATATATACTCACCCTTATACTATATTTACCTAGTATAATTTATAGGGCTTAGCCCGTATGTAATAGTTATAGGTATGGTGTATATATATTATATCTATGTGTATATACATAAAAAAAATAAAAAATCTAAATAATAAATCATTAGAGAGCTCTTTTCCAGATGTCCAATATGAAAATTAATTTATTGTTATTATATTATAATACTCATACTTATTTATATTTGATAAAATCATATATATTTATATTTAATACTTTATAATTTGTGTTCATATATACAGTGAATCGTACTTGATTGTAGTTAGGACCATTATTCTATAGTACATATTAATTATCATATTATATATAATACTATATATATATATATATATATATATATATATATATATATATATATAGTATATATTATAATATATATATTAATATATATTAATATATATATTATATTATAATATATTAATACTATATTAATTATATATTATATATATATATTATATTTTATATATAATAATTATATTAAATATATATATAATATTATATATAATATATATATTAATATATATATTATATAATATATTATATAATATTACTTAAACATATATATTAATAATATATATATATATTAATTACTTATATATTATATATTATATATATATATATATATATATAGTTGTAATATTTTTTTAAATGAATATCGATATAATCATATATTATATCCTATATATTTATATATATATATTTAATATATATATATTGTGATGTGTAGTTATTATTATTAAATCCCATATCGATTATGATATATATTATCTACTAATTTTCTTACTACATAGTAGAATACTTTTATTATTTTAAATTTTATAGTAATAAATAGTAATAATATAAAATATATTAATATTAATAATAATATATATATGTCATTCTAATATATATTTCACAATAATATATATATACAAATATATATATTGTAAATAAATAATATCTTATATAGTAGTATTATATATATCTATCATCATTATATTATATTTAATAATAATAGCTACTTCCTATATCTCCCACGAAAAGAAAAATATATAGCTAAAGTACATGCGAGCATATATATATATATAAATCTATGTAAATAACACCTCACATTTGCTAAATAGCATTTATATAATAATATATATAATATTATATAATATTATATACTATTGTAATCATTATATTATAATAACTATACTCATATTACCTATATATATAAAACATAATCTTATTTAAATTTTAGTGATACATATTATACAATATTTATATATACTATTTACATTTTTATCATATATAAGACAAAAGACTCTAACAGAGGGCACCTTAGTAACTTTTTGAAAGATCATGTCATAGCGACTGACATATCGGAAATTTCCCTTACTCCTTTGTAAATTAATTGGAATATATTTTGTTCCATGACATGAAAATCATATTGAAGATGTATAGGATTAAAAAAGTTCAAAACTTTTTTTGCTATGCGCTCGGAGGCTACGCACCTCGTTTTTAAAGGTTTGAGGAAGTGGTCGTCGTTGTGAGCCAGAATCTACTCAGGAGAGTCGGTAACGGCACTGCGGGGTGTAAGAAAAATAATAATAGAAGTTTTTTTTGAACATGAATGCATACAATATGAAATTTTGAGAGTGGACAAAACCTTTATTTGAACTTTGAGGTAAGAGAATAAATCCTTTTTCGTAAGTTTCAAATCTCTTTTCAGGTCTTAGTCCCTAAAATGAGGTTTATGGGTTCTCCCTTTGTCTGCTTGTCTATCTTTTTTTTCAAGGTGCTATTCAAGATATGACACGTATAGGTCATTTCATATGGTTCCGTTCGATTTTTCGTAGTCTATTAACCCCAGATTAACATTTAAATCATCTTTCTACGATCTCTAGTTGGTTAGGTACACAGTTTTCATAATCGATAAAGATAATCGATAGATTTCACAGTAATCGAGCTGTAGTAAGAGCTTTTACAACTGGTAGCCAGATAGAAACCATTAGAGATATATCGAACCCCCAATTTAGGTAGTTGAGACGCCTAATCCCCACCAAAACTCATACCTCCATTTGGGACGTCAATACCTCGTCGCAGGCAAGGTTTGGGTTCCCTACACCCCCCCGGAGGCAGGTGCTGGGTCCCCAAAATAGGGTGTTGGCTATGACACCACCGAAAAAAGTTAAAAATATTTATTAATATATATTAATTTATTTATGAACCTACGCCCCTCCGTGGTAGGGGGCGCAGAGACCCATAAGTGTTAGGTGCAAGCTGCACCAGCATCCTCGAAGAAAAATAAGTAAATGAATAAGAGAATAGGTTGTAGCCCCTACAGAGAAATCTTATGAGGAATCCGATTCTGAATCGGAGCCAGAGTCAGAACATAAGCCGAAGCCGAGGCCGGATGAGAAGCCGGATTTGGAAATAAACATGTAGTTTGACCTGTGACGTGTCTATCTATATATTTTCAAGTACGGAGAACCTGATTTTGGTGGTTTCAGAAACCTACGGGTGTTTCAAAACCCCCAAAATGATATTCCATAAGAAAAAAGGTGAAATATTGTAAGTTAAGCCCCCTGAAGGCTTGACGGAGAAAGATGAAGGATTCCAGTAGGAATCAGAAGAGTAAGGCCGCAAATGAGGTGGAGGCCAATCCCCAAAATGAGGTTTATCCATAAAATTAAATTTATGTAGGAAAATTCGTAGAATAAATCCACACATGTTTACCAGAGTAACCAGGCCTTGTTAAATATATTATATTTCATTATAGGGGCCGCTTAGATTTTTAATTATTTTTAAAATTTAAAACGAAAAAAAGCCAAATAGACGGGGAAATTTATTATTCTCTTCTCTCTCTCCTCTTCTCTCTCTCTCTCTCTCTCTCTCTCTCTCTCTCTCTCTCTCTCTCTCTCTCTCTCTCTCAAACATCACATCTTACTTAACCTAACATACTAACCGGGCACACCTAATCTATGGAAAAACATAAATAAAGATCTTAACCTAACCTATTTCAAGTTAATAAATCATTGGATGCTAACATTTCAAACTTTATACTTAATATTTGTTCACATGACTGATTTTGTTCTAGCGTGTACGTGACGTCATACATTGTATGCTATTTTCTATATTAAACAGTCACGTTTCTATTTTACGAGATATGTACCCATTTCTTCTTTTAACCTGGAAAATTCATATTTGAATTTTTTATGTATTTAACATTTCTTCTATTTATATCTCGTTTTCTTTTTGTGAATATTAACTTAATATTTTTATATATTTCTTTAATCTGTAACATTTGACATTTTAATTCCTATTCATATATTGAATATTTATTTTATTCATGTCTTATTTTCTTTTAAGCTGACTTTATTGATTTTGTGGCCATTTTCTTTCCAACCTCAGACTTTAATATTTATATTTACTTTTAATAAACTTTAATTTTATATTTTATTTGATAATTTTTTAATATTGTTTTATTTTTCATTTATTTTGATTTCAAGTTTTTATATTTTAGAAGTCTTATTTTTTATTTTTAAAACATTTTTTGTTTTAATTATAACGACCCTTGAATCTTATATATTCTCTCTTCTCACCTCTCTCTCTCTCTCTCTCCGTCTCTCCTGCTCTCCTTCTCTCTCTTCTCTCTCTCACGTCTTTCTCTATTCGCGTTTCATGTTGCC
>JABUQX010016138.1:72500-77445 GCA_015478945.1 Trachelipus rathkii | reverse complement strand
GGACTACTTAGTTCGGTTATGATAAGATTTGTTAGGTGATATAGATTATACTTCTATGAATTTACACCTAACAAGTCTATGAATATCATGAAATCCTGAACTAATCGATGAGGTCCTTGAATAAGAGTAATCGCTAACTGAGAGAATTACAAAAATCAAACTGTCATACTTGGATTTTATAGTACAACTTTGAGAGTCTTTTAACTTATTTTTACCGTAAGAGACCCACCATCTTGATTTATAGTTATTATTGCTTCACCATTAATTTTATTTAGGTATATCCATGTCGAATTTTATGAAAAATTCTTAAGTCGGTATTGAAAGCGAGGCCCCCTCTGCCGATACATTATTACAAAGATTTTTGAGAAGTCAACAAAGCCTCTGATATTTGCGTTATTTCATTATGGCTCATGTATATGTATTTTCAGTACATTCAGCTTGTATTTTCTATAAGGAACAATAATAATAGTTTCAAACAAAATATAATCGTAAAAATTCAAAGCTTTATGCAGACCATATAATGATAAAGGCCTTATATTCCACATATTGAGCAGGATTGTCCAATACGATAAACCTACCGAATATAGCTTTTGAAGGCCTTATGAAATTAATCATGGAAGAATTGTTGTGTTTAACATGAGGGCGCCTATAGGAAATAAGAGAAGCCACATGGGCCGAGGGCTAGTCAAGACTGTCCCAGTTGAGAGATTTGGATATTTGCAAAACACAATGCCAAGTCGTGGGGACCAGGTCTAAGTCAACCATACATAATCTCTTATTATCTTCGCCTAACAAAAGTCATAGTCTCATATCACTTTTGATAATAGTCATACGATTATGCGATACGATTTGCGGAAGATCTTCATATACGATGTACTATGTAATGAGAGTCCAACACGCGTAAGAACTGATTGAACGGAAGAATTGCATTTTTAAAAATCACCTTCCGCAAAGCTCACGGAAATTTTACATTAAGTTCAAAAAAATTTCTAAGTTCAGGAAAAGTTAAGTTAAGATAGTTTTTAAGAAAATCTTTAGTAGCAGCTTCCTGGAATTATGCCCAGAGCTTACCACTCGGAACCATTTTCTTAAAAAAACCTACTTAACGTAACTTTTCGAACTATAAATTTTTTTGAAACTTAAGAATTTTTATGATTGGAAAAGGTGATTGAACTGTATAAGACACTTTTGGACCAAATAGAGACATAAAAAAAAACAACTAATTAAAAATAGAACAAAAGAAACAACCCCCATTTTAATGAACATCGAACCATTTTTCCATTTCCCGCAGGAAGAAGAAAATTTTAAAAGATATCAAGGAGCAATTTTTCCAATAAATAATGCAAAAACTTTCATTAGAAAATAAATAGATTAAAAATAGGTAAACATGAAACTAATATATTTTAAATATATTTATACCTATATTAATATAATATGAGG
This sequence comes from Trachelipus rathkii, assembly GCA_015478945.1. Classification (NCBI taxonomy): domain Eukaryota; kingdom Metazoa; phylum Arthropoda; class Malacostraca; order Isopoda; family Trachelipodidae; genus Trachelipus; species Trachelipus rathkii. The sequence continues at coordinate 76,005 of JABUQX010016138.1, read as the reverse complement.
ATAAACATACAATTCAATTCAAATTCGCCAATATTATTGTATAGCTAAATAAATGTGATTAGCTATCAAATAGAGCATTACCTTTAAATGTCAATTTGAATATTGGTCAAATTCCCCTATGTTGGTTTAAATTTAGCGACCTACTGATTTCTCTCAGTGATATAATATTATAAATTTAATCATTCTTTCCATCAATTTTATGTACTTTCATATAAAATAACTTTATATATTGAAACGTAAATAATTAGAATAATATCTATATATATATAATTTATATATCGAATTTCATTATATATTACTTGATACTATATTATACTTGATACTACATTATATATTCTATATTACATTATACTACTTGATACTATATTATATATTACTTGATACTATATTATACTTGATACTACATTATATATTCTATAGTATATTATACTACTTGATACTATATTATATATTACTTGATACTATATTATACTTGATACTACATTATATGTTCTATACTATATTATACTACTTGATACTAGATTATATATTACTTGATATTGTATTATACTTGATCCTATATTACATATTTGAAACTATACTATACTACTTGATATTATACTATATGTTACTTGATACTATATTATACTTGATACTACATTATATATTCTATAGTATATTATACTACTTGATACTATATTATATATTACTTGATACTATATTATACTTGATACTACATTATATATTCTATAGTATATTATACTACTTGATACTATATTATATATTACTTGATACTATATTATACTTGATACTACATTATATATTCTATAGTATATTATACTACTTGATACTATATTATATATTACTTGATACTATATTATACTTGATACTACATTATATATTCTATAGTATATTATACTACTTGATACTATATTATATATTACTTGATACTATATTATACTTGATACTACATTATATATTCTATAGTATATTATACTACTTGATACTATATTATATATTACTTGATACTATATTATACTTGATACTACATTATATATTCTATAGTATATTATACTACTTGATACTATATTATATATTACTTGATACTATATTATACTTGATACTACATTATATATTCTATAGTATATTATACTACTTGATACTATATTATATATTACTTGATACTATATTATACTTGATACTACATTATATATTCTATAGTATATTATACTACTTGATACTATATTATATATTACTTGATACTATATTATACTTGATACTACATTATATATTCTATAGTATATTATACTACTTGATACTATATTATATATTACTTGATACTATATTATACTTGATACTACATTATATATTCTATAGTATATTATACTACTTGATACTATATTATATATTACTTGATACTATATTATACTTGATACTACATTATATATTCTATAGTATATTATACTACTTGATACTATATTATATATTACTTGATACTATATTATACTTGATACTACATTATATATTCTATAGTATATTATACTACTTGATACTATATTATATATTACTTGATACTATATTATACTTGATACTACATTATATATTCTATAGTATATTATACTACTTGATACTATATTATATATTACTTGATACTATATTATACTTGATACTACATTATATATTCTATAGTATATTATACTACTTGATACTATATTATATATTACTTGATACTATATTATACTTGATACTACATTATATATTCTATAGTATATTATACTACTTGATACTATATTATATATTACTTGATACTATATTATACTTGATACTACATTATATATTCTATAGTATATTATACTACTTGATACTATATTATATATTACTTGATACTATATTATACTTGATACTACATTATATATTCTATAGTATATTATACTACTTGATACTATATTATATATTACTTGATACTATATTATACTTGATACTACATTATATATTCTATAGTATATTATACTACTTGATACTATATTATATATTACTTGATACTATATTATACTTGATACTACATTATATATTCTATAGTATATTATACTACTTGATACTATATTATATATTACTTGATACTATATTATACTTGATACTACATTATATATTCTATAGTATATTATACTACTTGATACTATATTATATATTACTTGATACTATATTATACTTGATACTACATTATATATTCTATAGTATATTATACTACTTGATACTATATTATATATTACTTGATACTATATTATACTTGATACTACATTATATATTCTATAGTATATTATACTACTTGATACTATATTATATATTACTTGATACTATATTATACTTGATACTACATTATATATTCTATACTATATTATACTACTTGATACTATATTATATACTACTTGATACTATATTATATATATATATATATAATATATATATATATATTATATATAATATATATATATATATATAATATATTGATTTAAAAAATATATGATTGAATGTATATAATTTATTTCAATTTTAATTTTTATTTTAAAAGATATATAATATATATAAATAATTTATATAAATATTTAAATTATATATTATAAAAATATAGATATATATATATATATCTATCATATATTATATAATAGTATATATAAATAAATATAAATAATATTATAATATAATTTATATATATAATATTATAATATATATATATATATATATATATATATATTATATATATAATATATAATTTAATATAATATCAGTAAAATATAATATTTAATATATATAATATATATACTTATATATAATATATATATAATATATTATATATATATATTATATATATATATAAACTATATATAATATATAATATATATATATAATCATAATATATATATTATATATATATATTTATATTAATATATATATAGTTATAGAATATAGTATATATATATATATATATAATATATATATTATATAGTATATATATATTCTTCAGTTGTCAACCACCATCACGGGCAGACCTTATTTAAGGAGGGTTGTGTACGCTCAAAATTCGCCCGTTAGCGCATATTACGCAGATGAGCCCAGACGCAGCTTTAAAGGAGGGAGACTAAATCAGCAGAAACACCAGGAAGATGGGAAGATGGAAGAGCGGCAGGAAAGAAGGAAAGGGCACCACAGCGATCTAGCCTGTATTTACATATCAACACAAACACTCGTAGCGCACATACAGCACCCCTGGTGGCTTACGTGGACTTCGTATAAGGTGTGTACGCGAGGGTGATACAGTTCCCTCGGCACTTGCCTCTGAGGTACCTATAGAATAGAGATAACACCAACTCGCGCCGCAAAATTGAGGGTCAAGTGAACGGCGAAAGTACAGAACAGTTTATAAGCCTTTTGGCCTTTTACCCGACCCTGTTCAAAAGCCGGGCCGAAACAGACCCCCCAGATAAGAAACATACTCCAACAAAGGGCGGAATTAAGCCCTTAGTAGAGG
>JABUQX010016138.1:62500-67500 GCA_015478945.1 Trachelipus rathkii | reverse complement strand
CTTATGTTTCGAACATAAATTAAATATTTTGCATTTGAAAGTAATTTTATGATATTTTAGTTATTATTTCTCTGCTATAATTATTAAACATACTTTCTCACTCCTGTTTAGCGCAGGAACGTATCAGTAGCACTCTATTAGTTAACTTTGTAAACATTTTAATTTATGTTCGTACTTATGCTAAGATAATGCGCCAGAGCAAATATTTAGCATAAGTCAAAGTGAAATACTATATAAACCCATCATTTTGAGATACTCTTCAGTCAGATATGGAGTCAGATAAAGTTAGTCAGATACAGAGTCAGATTTAAACATATTATTAAAGTATCAGAGAGAAAATTCCTTAGAATTAGCATCATAAATACGGAAGAGACGATTAAACTTCAAGGAAGGCTTGCGATCGAATATTCAATCACATCTACAAATCTTCGCCACAAAAATAGTGGAAAACGCGACTGGAAAAGCGGACTGACCCAATTCGCCGGCTACAAGAAGAGTATCTCAACGAAGGGACTTTTTGCTTACTTTTACACTTTCATGCATATTTTACTGTTAGTTGAATAAAAAACAATCACTATATATATAATATTATATTATATAATATATATATTAATACTATATATTAATATATATTTGTTCATATATATTTATATATATATATATATATATATAGACTACACTATACATTTATATATATATATATAATATATATATAATATATATATATTAGTATAGAAGTATTATATCATATATTATATCATATCATATAATATATTATAATATATGATATATAGATATAATATATATATATAGATATATAATATATATCAATATATATATATTATAATTATATATAATATAATATATAATAATATATATACATATATATATGTAAACTTTATTTATATATATATTAGAGGTGGCGTCAGTATATATATATATATATATATATATATATATACATATATTATAATATATATATATACTATATATATACTATATAGATCTATATATACATATCGATATAAAAGTTGAGGGAGTAAGGCAGAGAGGAAGACCGCTGAGATGAAAGATTGCGTGGGACGAAGAGCCCTGAGAACATATGGACTGCCCGCCGAGCGCCAGCTGATGGAGGATGGTGTACTTCTGGATAAGAATCTGCTGGAAATCGAATTGTTGTCTCGCTGACAGGCCGTGTGGCCCCAGTAGCGGTGACCAGGAGGTGAAAAAGTAAAGTAAGTATATATATATATATATAGTTATATAAATTATATTAAATAAAATATATATATAATAATATAATATATACATATATATATATGATTAAATAATATATATTATATATATAGTATAATATGATATATATATAAATAGAATATATATATATCATACAGTATACTACTATATATATAATATACTATTATACGGATAATATAAATATAGATATTATAGTAGTCTATATATATTGACGATAATTATAATAGTTATAAATATATTATAAATACAGCCAAACACCATATATTATATATATTGAGTATATATATATTATAATCCAAACGCTATATAATTATACTTCTATACTCGTAATATACTACCTATATGTCTAGTATATAAATATATAATATATATATATATACTAATATATATATATATATATTGTAATATATTAATAATATATATATATATATTATATATTAGTATATAATATATATACTATTAAATATATATATATTAATATATATAATATATATATATATATATATATATATATATATATATATAATATAATATAAATTTTTGCTATTGGACTTTTATTTAATTTTCTTTCCATGTTAATTTAAAGTATTATTACTTTTCAATTGCATTGAAGTACCTTTTGGTAGTTTTGATACGTTTTTTTTTTTTTTTTTTTCATTTTTAATAAATTTTCCCTACCCTTTCCATGTCTTTTTATACATTTTCAAAACTATTTTAATACTTTTCTATACCTTTTAGTACTTTTTGTTACCTTTCCATTTGCGTGTTGTTGCTATTCTTTTAATGCCTCTTCTTATAAATTTCGCTTTCAAAACTAAACTGAATACAATATTATTACTGCATATACATTAAATACATTTAGACATCTTTTGAATAAAATTATTGATTAAATACACAATACAATGTTAACTCGTCATTATTTTAATGTATCTTATTATGTAATTAGATTTTCAAATTGGACTAAATATAACCGTATTATTAAAAACATAATTTAATATATAAAGCATAAATTGAATACAATCTTATTAATAAATGAACAGATTCATTATATAGGAAACATTCTGAATACAAACTTATAACTTTTAATTTCAAACCTAATAAAATTCATTCATAGACTAAATACATAGAATTTTGATTAAAATCAATATTATTAATGAATACATATATTGAACACAATTCTGTACCATTAATTTCAATCACAATAAAATTAATTAATAGATTTAATATATAGAAAAATTATTATTACCATTAAATTACCATTAAATTCAATCACAATAAAATTAATTAATAGATTGAATAATTGGACACAACTTTATCATTAATACTTACAGAGTTTGAGTACATATTATATAAATTGAATCCATTAATATACCTTTTAATATCAATCTAACTAAGATTCATTCCTAGAATGAATACATGGAACACAGATTGAATTTATCCATAAAATAATAAATAATAGATTTGACACATAGGAAATAGATTTTATATAATATTATAAATTTTAATGCCAATCTTACTAATATTCATTCAATCAAAATTCGTAACCTAAATTTAACAACTTTTGAAAACAATTTCCTTTTTTAAAAGTTATTTTTCCCATTATTTAAGGTAAATGTTTCTAAATATATATATATATATATATATATATAGATTGTACATTATATATATATATATATATATATTATATATATATATATATTATAAAATATATATATATATATATATATATAATATATTATATATATATATATATATATTATATATATATATATATATATATATATATAATGTATAATATATAGCTATATTATTTTGCAGTTGCACCACGCTCACCACGGGCGGGCCCTATCACACGGAGGGTGTTACCAGCGCCTCAGAAGTCGAACGACTAAACGCAAATTACGCAGAGAGCGAGAACGCAGTGGCTTTGAAGTGGGGAGATTTAAGTTCAGCAGAAAAAACAGAAGATGAAAGAAGTTCCACGGAACAGAGGTGGCAGGAAAGAAGGAAGCACCGCAGCGAACTAGTCTTTAGAGTTACCAATATCAATACAAAACTCATTGCAGATACAGCACCCCTTGTATTACGAGGGCGACGTAATGGGTGGTCGGACGGTGGGTTATAAGTTCCTCGAGCACCTGCCACTACTGTACCTATAGGAAAAGAGATAAAGCAACCAACATCGCGCCGCCAAAGATAAGGGTCAAGGAACTGGAAAGTAGTCGGACAATTTATAAGCCTCTGGCCTTTTGACTCGACCCTTAACTAAAAGCCCGGGTGAAACCAGAGCCCCCCCCCAGATATGAGAGCAGTATTCTCCCATTTACAAGGCTGCATGTAGGCCCTTGTATAGTGGAGTAACTGAAAGAGGAATAAAAGTCTCGTCATGTCTAATATCAGAACTCCCAAGTTCTTTGAGCCGCCCTAGCAACCGTTGTGATGGAGGTTTCCAAAACATTTTTTGTTTATGTTAAGGCCAAGGATGTTTATATTGTCAACAGAGAGACGAGAAACCGTCGAAAAGAGATAGGAAAGTTAGAGGTGTCTTTGAGAGGGAGATTTGTAGAAGTAGAGTTTTTAAAGAATTGAATTTCACAAGGGTTAAGACGACCCACCCGGAAATTCTATCCAGATCAGCGAAGAACTTAGAATCGGAAAAGATTAAGGACGAGAGGATTCTAGAGTAAAGAAGGAGCAGATAATTTGAAGAATGAGTGAAGAATGAAGCGGTCGAAGTCATCGGCATATGATGGAATAGAGTTAGATGTGAGTGAGAATATCATTAATGGAAAAGTAGGAATAATAGATAAGTGTAGATAGACTCAGAACCCTGAGAACACCACTTTAACAGAAAAGAAGAAGAAGGTCGCCCCATCAACAACAACTGATATTGAGCATTTGAAGAAAACTAGACATAAGTAAGCAAAAGAGAAGGAGGAAACCAAAGGAGGGGGAGCTTGGAGAGCAGTGACGCTTGCCATACCCGGTCAAATGCTTTGGATGTGTCAAGCGCCCACCACCACGCAAATCTCCCCGTAGTTTCTAAGGGCGGAAAACCATTAAAACGGGTTAAGATAGGAAAGTATATCGCCAGTAGACTCTTCGCCGCGAAAGCCGTTACTGCGTTCGGAAAGAAGATGAATAGATTCAGATGGTCATAAGAAATGAGAGTTGAGAGAGTATTCAAAATCTTAGATAGAATACATAGTAAGAGCTATAGGGCGATAGTTAGAGTTATCAGAGCGGCTGACATTGGGTGCTCCAACACTGAGGGAAAATGTTAGTATAGAGACATAGAGAATAGTTGAACGAGGCGGGATAGCACGGAAGCACACTCCCCAAAACTCGGGGAGGAATGCCATGTCCGGGCACCCGCCTTCCTAACGCTTTCCGTATAGATTTCAGCACCCATGCACCTGATCGATGTTAATCAGCAGGCAAAGGCATAGGATCACCTGAGAGGAGAAGGAGGAGGATGAGGATGAGGATTCGTCCAGGGTTGAGTAGAGGAAAATAGGAGGCCGAAGAGATTGGCCTTTTCAGTTGGAGAATTATCAACAGAATGAGATTCCAGATGATCTAAGAAATGAGAGTTGAGAAGAGTTTCAAAGATCTTAGATAGAAGTACAAGTAAGAGCTAATAGGGCGAAGTTAGAAGGTTCAGGAATAGGTGGAACAGTTGCGTGCTTCCAACACTGAGGGAAAATGTTAGGTATTGAGACATTAGAGAGAATATTGAGGTT
>JABUQX010016138.1:45000-52500 GCA_015478945.1 Trachelipus rathkii | reverse complement strand
TATATATATATATTATATATATATATATATATATATATTATATATATTATATATATATATATATATATATAATATATATATAAATGAATTACTACTAAATACGCAGAAGAAGGATTTAATACTATGATATATTTTCTATCATAGCCTCTCATTATTATTTAATGTCTTCAAGTTACGTCTTTAATTTAAACCACTTTGTTCTCATCATGCATAATAATAAATGTAATATAAATTAAATAAGTTTGAAAAAAACTTCTGAATATATGAACCAAAGATTAAGCAAAACAAAATATATTCAAACTTAAGCTATAATTAAAATAATAAAAGAAAAAATATCACGTAAGATAAAGCAATTTCTAAAAATGAATGAGACCATAGTTATAATATATATATATATATATATGATATATTATATATATATATATTTATATATATAATATATATATTATATATATATATTATATATAATATAATATATATATATAAGTATATATATATTAGTATATTACAAGTTTACTTAACGGCCTACACGGGACGGGAGGTAGGATAAAAAAAAATTTTTTCAAAGGTAGCCTCTATGATACATAAATAAATGTTCTATGGGTGAAATGATTTTTTTTATGTTTTAGGGCTCAAATGAGGTTAGGTTAGGTTAGGTTAGGTTAGGTTAGGTTAGGTTAGGTTAGGTTAGGTTGTCAAGTCAAGTCAAGTCAAGTCAAGTCAAGTCAGGTCAGGTCAGGTCAGGTCAGGTCAGGTCACCCCTAGGAAAAAAAATTAATTTCACCCTTTGAACGTCTATACAAATGTTTACAAACTTTTAAACACCATTTATGGACATATCTGATAAAAAGTACAATAATATTTGAGAAACAAGCACATATATGAATTATTTTTATTTTATTTTCATAACGTATATAAAAAGGTATTGTTACCCTAATATCATTCTCTAAAAGATTGAAAAGAGAATATTGGGGAATGTAATGCGGATATTAATGAAATTTGGGGAAGGGGCAGATTAAAAGGTGAAAGACACAAAACTCGGCCTATTCCCCCTATTTTATGACCGTATCCCGCCCGCAGTCAGAAAGTAGTTTGGTAGATGATACACAAAAAAAAAAATTAATTAATTTTCAAAAAATTTAGCTTCACCTCTAAAAATATTTTATTTGTACTTTCGTTTGATATACACTACATTTACTAATTTACCCTCACTAGCGTTAGCCGTGAAGTAACCTTTAACATATATATAATATATATATATATATATATATATGCTATAATAAGTGTGAGATGTATACTTCTTCTGTATCAATATACAAATTTATATATATATTCTCTCTCTCTCTCTCTCCCTGAAAAAATTATTTATTTGCATAGACCAAAAAGTGATTGTCACAACGAAACTTTTTTGTCAATATAGCACCACACGAATTATGGTTAACATAACCAAGCTGTTTTTGTTACCATAAACGAAATAGGTGTGTAACCGTGACCAAAAAATTGGTAATAGTAACCAAATATTTCTTACACTAACGAACATTTAGTCAATTTATTTGGTTGTGATTATCAAATCATCATCAACAAAACTGAAATTAGTTACAAGGACCACAAAACTTTAGTTGCATCAACAACACTATTGATTCTCACAATCAAAATTTATTTGTAATAACCTGTTTGATTTATTTATCATGATCAAATATTTTGTTCGGTTAACCAAAACATTTATTAGCAATCAAAGTGGGAATTTGGAATTTGGCAATTGCAACTGAATTTTGGTTAGATTTACTAAATAATTATTTTTAGTTACATAATGTATAGTTATAACTGCAAAAGTTTCGTTGGATTTACTAAATATTTATTTGTTTGTGCTAGAATTTGGTCACTAGGACAAAGGATTGTGATTCGGTTAACCAAAACATTTATTAGGAATCAAAGTGGGAATTTGGAATTTGGCAATTGCAACTGAATTTTGGTTAGATTTACTAAATAATTATTTTTAGTTACATAATGTATAGTTATAACTGCAAAAGTTTCGTTGGATTTACTAAATATTTATTTGTTTGTGCTAGAATTTGGTCACTAGGACAAAGGATTGTGATTCGGTTAACCAAAACATTTATTAGGAATCAAAGTGGGAATTTGGAATTTGGCAATTGCAACTGAATTTTGGTTAGATTTACTAAATAATTATTTTTAGTTACATAATGTATAGTTATAACTGCAAAAGTTTCGTTGGATTTACTAAATATTTATTTGTTTGTGCTAGAATTTGGTCACTAGGACAAAGGATTGTGATTCGGTTAACCAAAACATTTATTAGGAATCAAAGTGGGAATTTGGAATTTGGCAATTGCAACTGAATTTTGGTTAGATTTACTAAATAATTATTTTTAGTTACATAATGTATAGTTATAACTGCAAAAGTTTCGTTGGATTTACTAAATATTTATTTGTTTGTGCTAGAATTTGGTCACTAGGACAAAGGATTGTGATTCGGTTAACCAAAACATTTATTAGGAATCAAAGTGGGAATTTGGAATTTGGCAATTGCAACTGAATTTTGGTTAGATTTACTAAATAATTATTTTTAGTTACATAATGTATAGTTATAACTGCAAAAGTTTCGTTGGATTTACTAAATATTTATTTGTTTGTGCTAGAATTTGGTCACTAGGACAAAGGATTGTGATTCGGTTAACCAAAACATTTATTAGGAATCAAAGTGGGAATTTGGAATTTGGCAATTGCAACTGAATTTTGGTTAGATTTACTAATTAATTATTTTTAGTTACATAATGTATAGTTATAACTGCAAAAGTTTCGTTGGATTTACTAAATATTTATTTGTTTGTGCTAGAATTTGGTCACTAGGACAAAGGATTGTGATTCGGTTAACCAAAACATTTATTAGGAATCAAAGTGGGAATTTGGAATTTGGCAATTGCAACTGAATTTTGGTTAGATTTACTAATTAATTATTTTTAGTTACATAAAGTTTAGTTATAACTGCAAAAGTTTCGTTAGATTTACTAAATATTTATTTGTTTGTGCTAGAATTTGGTCACTAGGACAAAAGATTTTGATTCGGTTAACCAAAACATTTATTAGGAATCTAAGTGGGAATATTGGTTACCTTAGCAACAAATATGGTTAGATTTACTAAATAATGTTTAGTTACAACAGCAATATTTTCGTTGGATTTACTACATATTTATTTCCATTTGAGCTAGAATTTGGCTACTAGAACAAAAGATTTGTAACTATAGCATTCTTATATTAGTTGCAACAAATATATTACTGTACTCTACAGTAAACTTTGTTGATTTGATTTATTTATGATCATCATATTTTATTTATCCACTGTAAATATTTGGTCAAAGCGAAATACTGATTTAGTTAGGAAAATTAAACTCTGTAGGTATAATGGAGAATTCACTTGCCAAAAGTTAAATTAATAGGAAAAATTAACGGTACAAATAACTATAATCTGCTGAATCACCAAATCTATTTTCCTTTATATTTACATTTTAAATAGTGATTAAATTTTTACAATTAATTTTATCACAAAGAAAATCTCAGATCAATCGATACTGAACACCTGAGCTTTTCTTTATAATAAAATTCTATATAAAAATGAGCTCTTCAGTAGGTTAATATCACAAAAAAAATGTGTTTCATATTAAAGTTATTTGTACCGTTAACTATTCCGATTAAATTAAAAAGTTTTAGCCTGTGAATTTTCCATTAAACTTACAAATTGTAATTATCGTTAACTAATCAGTTTTCAAAACCAAATATTAACAACTGATAAAGAAAATATGATCTTCATAAATAAAATACAATGCTTGTGCAATTTTTTATATTTTTTTTGTAAGGAATAATCGTAATTGAAATTACAGATTTTAAATTACTAATTATCACAATTAAGTAAATCAGAGTTAAGTTAATTTTACATTTACCTTTTCAGATATTTGAAATAAATTTTATGTAACAAAATATACATTGCTTACAAATTATAATTAGAGCAAAGAAAGTACTTCAATGCTCAAGTGTTAACATAATTGGCAACAGAGGATGAAAAAAAAACAGGTGCAAATGATTTATATAATAGAAACGAAAATAAAGACTACAGAACATTTTTTAACTGAATATAATAATAATAATAATAATAATCATAATAATAATAATAATCATAAAGAATAATAATCATAAAGAATAATAATAATCATAATAATAAAGTATTTATCATATATTAAAGATTCCACTTAAAAATTTTTTACCACCAATAAAATTCAACTTATAGGAGTTATAATCGACACACTCGGAAAGACATGATAGTGATAGACTTTTATTTTCGGGTTTCTCAATTTCATAAGCATGAAAATGAGTGTTAAATTCAAGCGTTCTGTATGGCTTACCACAAAATATTAAACGGGGAGGATCATAAACAAAAATGTAAATTATTTCAAAAAATATTGGCATATCATCTTTAAGTGCATTAAACAAAAAATATTTTGATTTATAGGTACGGCCATTAAAAATAACACGACGATAAGCATTAAACCTTTCCCCATAAGTTGATAAACTTGCATTAAGACGTACTATTTCAGGAAAATCCATTACATTTATTTTTTCTCCACAGACAAGAGTATCATCCAAACATCTGTTGGAAATTAAACGATAAGAAAATTTTAATTGATATTTAGTAGCAATTGTTTTAAGTAGATTTCTTCTACACTGACTAGTATTACTAATTAATTTCAACTCTCTATGTTTCGCTTCAAATCTCATACACCATAAATTAATAAGAGGACCATATTCACAAACCATCCGCGGATAGTGCACCATAAAATGATGTTTAGGCTTTAAATTAGAATCTGAAAATAAATTTAAATACATTTCATGATGTTCTGAAATAAGAGTAGACAGTAAAACATGAATTCCCTTTTGAAGTGTGCTTGAAAATAAAATATCTAAAATTTGTCTAAGTATCAAATACAATTGCCAATGTTTGTCACTGCATGGTATATAACTTCCTATAAGGTAAGGAAATATATTTACAAAGGAAATCATTTCCGATGCAGAAAAACCTAATGAATCTTTGACTAAATTTTCGTGTTTTATGCAAGGTACTGCAGCTTCATTTTCTCCGTAACTGTAAAAACGAATCCTATTATTTAAAGTTTCAAGTGAAAAAATATTTACATTTACATAAAAAAGTATGATTTTACTCAAATCAAAATTACAAACACCCTCAGTTATATCGTGCATTAAATCACCAATAACATTGTCCAATATATGAAAATTTGAAACTTTATTAAAAATGCATTCAGATCTTATACCAGTTTCTGAAGGCGTATTTAATAATACCTCTCTTTCATATTCATCTTTCCTCCTCAGTAATAAAATGTCTTCCGTCATTTGTCTTTGCAAGATTTCCTTACTCGCTTTACAATGCCTACAGTAATAATTCGCATTAAAACTTTGAACAAACCCTCCAATTGTATTCATAGCTAAATTATCACCAATAAGTGATATCAGTTGAAAATAAATTTTAAAGTTTCCATTACCGATTTTCACTTCAATACCTTCTGCTTGCAAATAATTTAAATCTTTTATCATCTTGTTGAAAATAATTTCGTTATCAAACATTCGCATATCTGATGAATAAGATAACATTAATAAAAAAATATTTTCTAATCGCGATTGAAACTCTTTAGGAAAACATCGAACAGAAAAGTAAAATGCTCCTATTTTGTTCTTACCAGCATGTGAACCCAATGGATTGCCACATTCAAAATCATCATAGTAAAGAAGGAGTGGAAAAATTCTTCTTCCTGGGTAATTTAATTTACTAGTGGCCATATTCCCATTACTAATATCATTTAAAAGTACAGACTCTGAACAAGAATCCATGTATTTACATGCAATATCATAAACGTTGTCCATCGAGAACAAACATTTTAAGGTATCGATAATAGGAATATAACAAATACGAATGGGAACTTTTTCTATGACTGTTTTAAGTTTATATTTCTTCAGTTTGGTTTTATATCCTATCGTTATAAGCTGAGGATCAACATACACCTCTTTTTTACGTAGATACTTTAAAGTTAAAAATTCAGTACGAAATACTGAAAATGGATTTTGAACGCTATTAAAAACCTGTTCTAGAGCATGCGAGTCCATATCACGAAAAGTAGAAAGAATTTTGTGTTTAAGCAAGGGCAAGAATGATGAATTAAAAATTAAATTCTCAGCTTGGAATATTTCCTCTCTAATTTTCTTTCTTGATGCAAAATCATTATGAAATTTTTGAGAGACAAATTGCAGAATTTCTTCCTCGAATTTACTTTGTAGGGCTGAAACATCATATTCTAAAAAAGAGACTTGACATTCGTCTTTCATTTCTAAAGGATGAGAAAATTTATCATTAGATAGATTAATATTTTGACGTATTAAAGTAGATTGAATAATGTTACTGGAAGCACCGCTTGAAGACTCTAAAAGATTATCATTATTAGAACTAATAAAATCATTTTGTGAATTTTGTTTTGTTTTTTTGTAATTTTGATTAGAGTTTATAACTTTTAAATTGGAAAGATGTTTTTTCAAATGTCTTTTAAAGGGCCATTTTAAACAAAATTGCTTTTGGCAATTACCTTGCCCACATATAAATTTACTTTGAGAATACTGCTCTGGGTGAAAAACTTGCAAATGTAATATCAAACTAGAATCACTAGGTACTTTTCTCTTACAATAAAAGCAAACAAAACTAAATTTAGCAATTTCCATTTTCTAACTATAAATTTTAAGGTTATCAAAATTTTAATCCGAAATTTCGTCAGTATTATATGATGTTATATCTGAAATTAATTCGCACACATCAGAAACTGTCTTATCCCACTCAGTTGTAATTTCAAAAAAGAACTTCTGTATAAATAACCAAACACTTTCAGATTCCATAGGGTATTGAAGGTGGAAAACATGAAAAGCTTTAAAGCAGTTTTCAATTGCATTTAAGGGTGAATCAAATCTGTATAGCACTTTATTCATAACCACGTAGTAATGCACTGCATTCAGAAGATCTTCTCCCTCAATAATTACAAATGGCTGCATGTGTAATGACATCTCCCCAAGCTTTTCCTGTCTTCGAGAAATGATGTTAGGAATATCATCTGCAATCTGAAAAAGAAATGCATTAATATTAGAATGGAATAAATCATAATACTAATATCCTCAGCATTCTGAAAAAGAAATGCATTATTAAAATGGAATAAATCATAAAATTAACATTTTAACTTTTTAAGGGATATTGTGAGTAATAAAAGTAAAAAGGGAATATATTTTTAATTTAGTAAAAAGTATAATATAAAACTAAATAATAAAATTACCAGAGCATGAATCATGAAAGCCTCTTGCATGTCACCTTTCGAAGGTTTCCAATTTGTATTCTTTTTGGATGGAAGTGCGACTTTTTTGGGTTTTAGCAGCAGGGGT
>JABUQX010016138.1:0-42500 GCA_015478945.1 Trachelipus rathkii | reverse complement strand
TATATATATATAATATATATATATATATATATATATATATATATATTATATATATATATAGTTATATATATATATATATATATTATATATATATATATATATATATATAGAGGTGGGCACGATCCGTTACTCCTTTACTCCATTACTAACGGAACTATTTTTTTTGAGTAACAGAGTAACGGACTCGTTACTTTTTCTTTCATGTAACGCACCGAATAAGTTCCGTTATTTTTCCTCCGTTATTTTTTAGTCCGTAACAATTTTTGCGACTTTCTTGGAATGTTGATAGCCAATTGACCACCCCGGTGAAGCTAAGAAACCTTTTCATAATATATATATATATATATATATATATATATATATACTATATATATAATAATATATATATATATTATATATATATATATATATATCTATATATTATATTATTATATATATATTTTATATATATAGGCCCCTATATATAAAGAATAAGGGGAATCTTGCATAGATAATGAATAGGATGATGTTTTTTGTAACTGATTAAATTGAATGTGACTAGAGGTGTGGAGAGACTCACTTCGAAAACCTGCATAACATTGGCGTAATGAAGAGGTATTATTGAATGTGTGTGGGTTGGTGGTGCAAGAAGAATAGGTATTTTGGGGAATGAGGTCATTAGTAAGGAGGGAGGTAATGGGGTAGAGCGAGAAAGTTGAGATGGTAAATCTGTAGGTATAGGTGAATAATCAAGAACGGAGGTGAGATAAGTGATTGATTGGATTTTGGAAGTTGGGTAATAAAGCATTTATGGAGGGTATAGTTTCCGAGGGATTTGGAGGAGAGAAGTAATAGTATCCTTTATAAGGGTAAGGAGATTAGTGAGATTTACTGTATAATTTACAGTTTATTATGCGTATGATTTAATTTTGTGTGGCGAATCTGAAGAAGAGTTTGAGAGGTTGAATGAGAAAGATTTGGCAGTGTTTGAAGGTAATCGTAATAAGATTAAGGTTATGGAAGTGAAGTGAGGACAAGTCCCGTTTTTGTGAAGTTTAATGTTGGAGACGTAAGCAAGCTGGAACAAATGTCTGAGTTTAAATATTTATTATATATGTTAGATGAAAAGGGGAACGGATGATGCAGAGTGTTAGTAGGAAAGTTGTGACTGGCAGGAAGGTGCATAGTACTAATTTAATCGTTATTGCGATGTAAAGGGGACTAAGTCTTGATGCGCTAGGGATTTGTTAAAGTCCTTTTTAACGGGTACGTTTTTAATATTGATAAAATCATTTTTGCTTTTTTTTAATAAGAAATCTTGCTATATAATCTGCGATGCCTTACGGTATTTATGCTTTTATGTAATTTGGTTGCATCTCTCTCTCTCTCTCTCTCGTCTCATCTCTCTCTCTCTATATATATATATAATATATATAGTATATATATAATATAAAATTAAAAATAAGGGTTGGGAGTTGGATATATAAAACCATTCATAAATAAATAATTACTATGAAATTAGTTACATCAGTAAATATATATGACCATTAACTATCATTTAACTTATAATTTATTATTACTATTTGAAATATAGATTAATAACACATGCACATTATATTGAAATCACACATTAATTAACTCAGAAATATATAAACTATCTAACCTATCCTTTTGAGGTTTGAGAGCACAGAAAACTACTAACCTTTTGAACCTTCAGGGTGAATATTTTTCAAAAGGTTGATCCATGTTTTATGTTTGATTCTGTTCATCATTAAGTGTTTAATACTCTCTTTATTCAAATTCCATTTGAGATAAAATTTTAGATGATGTACCTAAAATACATAAGGTTTATATAAAAATCAATAATATATATATATAATAAATAATTATAATATATATATCAATATATATATATATATATATATATATATATCCATATATATTAATATAAATATATTATTATATATATATATATATTTATTAATTAATATAATATATTTTTATAATATGCATAGGGCCTTACGGGTTTGATCCTTTACGTATCGATACTTAGGTTAGAATATTATATCACCTAGAATATGATTCCTTTCATGGAAGCATGAGAAACATGCCCCGTAGAGGTGTGAACTTTTAAACTATTTTTATTATTATCTATCATTTATATAATTATATTTATTATATTTAATATTCTATTATATTAATACTCATCTTAATTATATTATATTATTTATTATATATTCTTATTATATTATTATTATTATTATTATTATTAATTATTATATTTATTATAATATATATATATATAATTTATAGTATATAATATATTTATTATTTATTATAATTATTTATTATTTATATCACTTACTTACTTTACTCTCTCCAAGGAATTGAGGGTTAATGTACGTAATATTGTAAATCAGAGGGAAAAGGAAGTATATGAAGAAACATGATATATAGTGTGAATAATGACGAAGCTACTCAGCCTACGATGTCATCACTTTATATATGCTAAATATCAATTAGCGTAGAAACATAACCCGTCGCCGTCTAGATAAATTACTACCCTAGAGCTACATTGGGGACCTATATATATATAATATTATATAGTCGACTGAGGATCCTCAAACATATACTATGTATATTCGTCAGGTGCATAGGGTCACCTTGACTCATGGTGATAGCCACAGCGTACGGACCCCCATTCAACAAACATATATATACTATCAATTACACCTGAGGTATTCATCATGCTAGTTATACTTACTAAACCACCTAATTCCTTTACTCGCTACTCTACCTATAAACTCACTATTTTCATTTTCCTTACCAGTGCACATTATACCTTAATATTACATTGTCAATTCACCATCCTATATATTTTTATTTTATTTCGTCAACAGCCTGGAGTCTGAGATTTCCCAAACACACTCGCACATCTAAATATACATCCTCGTATTAACATAAACCTAGAACAATCATCAATCTTTATCACATGATATAATCCAAAACCATCTCAACATATATCTATTCATTTATATATTTCTTAATTTACTATACATATATATACCTTTTCATTCACACCACATATCTCACTTCTAATACTTATTATTACTATATTCACCTCTATTTATCTAATTATATTTACTTTTCACTACTATATAAAACCCAAGTGATTGTCACCACATTATATATATACTGAACACGTTGAACTTTATATATAATACCTCTTATTCCAGATCTCCAAATAGTCCACTATACTATACATATTAATCAACACGGTACAACATATATACCCTCTAAAAATGTAAAGAATCCTACTTAGCTACACTACTAAGAACTTAGAATCCTTTGAATCGATTAGATCCACATAACCGAGAGTTTTAGAATATGACGAGCCAGCCTCAACCTGTGCTTATAGAAATACGCAAGATTTCAGTAAGAATATATACACGTCTGACTACACTCTGCATCAATCCGTTCCTTTTCATCCAACATTATATCCAAAATATTTAAACTCAGACACCTGCCCAAGCTCTCAGAATATAATATCAAACAATACCTACGACACGAAAGAGGAGAGAGAGAAGAGAGAATAAGCATCCTCTACACAACACACATAGAATCCCTATGGCCTCTCTTATACTGATGTGTGGAATAGTATTATCTCTTTTTCATCACACCGATCAAATATGTGAACAACCATTCTCCTTATCCTTCTAAATCTGACTTCTTATCATAATATTATTTACTTTTTGCATATAGAATCACAATCTTACTTTATGTCGAGTTTACTATTGACATCACAAAAACTATATGAGATTTCTAGTGCAGCACGATTAGTGAGACTATAAAGTTAGGAGCCTGTATATGTGCTTTTTTGCTAGGCACTCTTGCACAATAGATGCAGATTTCTCTCGCACTGTTTGCTCTACCGCTATCAATATTACGTGACGCAACGCAAATTCTCAACTGAGCAACCCCTCCACAGAGTTTCACGAGTGCTACACAAAGCCTACAACCTGAGACAGCTAGTATACCAAATAATATAAATTATACATTTTAGAGAACTAACAAGTGTTCATCAGCAACAATAGCATTCAACAGGCATCAGCAATATTTAACTATGTAAGTAGTTAGGCCAAATCCACAAGAGTTCAGGAGCACCTAGTTGAATCACTTTTATCGACACTCTCTTACGTCTCTATATTCTAACATTTTACATTATACACTAATATCACATATGTGTTGGCAAAAAATCAAGGATACAAGCAGTCAGCTAGTCAACATCAATAAGACACCATATACTGTCGAACTTGAAACAGACACGTGTCTTACAGACAATTAGAGGGTATTTTCCTCACATTCAAGGAGCTTGAAAACTATCATATATACTATAGAGTACCTCTATCATATAAGAGTGTACAGAATTAATTGGCTTAAAAAGGAAACTCTCATATCAAGAAGATCAAAAATCATTCAAAGTTACACAGTAGACATACATTCTACCTCTATCCTTGATTTTGTACTATGATTGGAATTAGATGTCGCAATCGGAGTATGTATATAGGGATTATTATCTTAAGGAGAGACACAGAGATTAATCACGTCCTCTAGAACATATAACTCTATGAGAATTGCACAATATTCGCAACTTTCTGAGAATGAGGAATGTTCTTCAACAGAAGGATAAAAACTTCATCAAGCAGGTATCTCCAATTACACATGTCCTCCCAACATACCACGAGAGGCTTCTAATCTAATGCTCTTCTGTATAAAAATAGATTTTTGGGTCTATATTGACGAGTCGGTTTCTGCGCACGCTTTTAGAGGTATTGGGGAAGACTGCACCTCAGGTATTCGGAATCACCGGTATAAAGGCCGCACCAGTTCTTTCATCTCAAGTGGAGAATAGAAGGAAGCAGAGTGGTGAATAAGAGCGGTTCAGAAATCACTAGGAGATGTAAGGAGATAGATTGAGACTACGCTGTTGTAGCCAAAAGAGTATCAGCACTATGAGCTCGCGGAGATGTTTATGAAGGGTGAGAGGGATAATACATGAGGAAACTGGAAGAAGGCACTAAGTGGGGTTAATGTCTCGACAGAAAAAGAGTCGGACTGTGATCAGGGGATACTGACAACCACAGAACACCACATTCAGAAAAGAGATAGCAGACGTGAGATGGTCTTTTATTGGAAAAATTTAAGGTATGTTTTCCGGGGTGAAACGAGGAGAGTGAGGGCAGGTGAACAGAGTTTGTCACATGGCAATAGTCAATGCAGAGTAGGTTCTGTGGGCACTTATACGCGTACAGATAGTTGCTGTCAATATCACGATTTGAATTCAAGAATTAATGTGGGTTAAAGTGAAACAATTTGGGGGGAAATGTTGGGTTTTTTATATCGCGTAGGCACCAGTAAATGGAGCGAGGTAGGAGGAGAGAGAAAGATTTTGCGAGAGTGTAAGTTTTGAATTTGCCATGTATTTTTTTCGGGTGAGTTTCGAGGGTTAATGATAAAATTTGTCTTATTAGCGAGATTTTGAAATGCACGGAAGGAGGTAATGAAAGCGGAGTTTGTAAACATATGTCCGAAAGAATTAGCTACTTTTTTAAGGGAAAGGAATGTTAATGAGATAGACCAAATAGCCACCGAAGACTAGTAAGATTGATTAGTTAGGGAAATAACATGGTTCAAGAAAAGTGATAATCATAAGTATACATGGAAGTGTGAGATAACGGGGGGGAGGGCGTTACTTTACTGGATTATGTGTGTAATAATAATTTACCGATAGATATTTTGACGGCAAGATTACTAGATTATGTAGATCGTATTCAGTAGGGACAAGGATATGATAGGTTCATCTGATCACTATTTGGAGGTTGCTAGGATAAGGGTGGGGGGGAGAGGTAACGGGTAGAGAAAGAGAAAAAAAGAGGTAAAATAGAAGTCGTTAAAGGTGAGAAAAGTTGATGAGACATATGTGTTAACTAGAACGAGTTTAGGAGGTGGTATGGTAGGATAGGTGGAGGGACGCTGAGACACGGGACCGGAAATTAGGGATGTAGGAAGGAGGAGTGGAAGAGATTTAAGAGACAATTCGTGAAGTTTAAGGCCCAGCAAGGGTATTGACGGAGTAATAACAAAAGGTGGGAGCCAGTTAGGATAGGAAAGGAAGTGAATGGTGGTGTGAGGAGGTGAAAGGAGTTGGTGAATAAAGAAATAAAGAGGTCTATGTGAAATGGTTGGGTGAATAGGAGAAGGGAAAGCTGGGTGGAATATAGAGGGGTTAAAGTGGAAGCAAAGAGGGCGGTGAAGAGGGCGAAGAGAAATATGCAAATAATGAATGGTGTTGAAAAGTGACAGAAAATTTTGAAACAGGGAGCAAGAAATATTCTGGAAAGAAGTAAAACTAAAAAAAAGAAAGAAGAAGGAGGGGGTTAGGAGAGAGGGTTAAGGGAGGGGATGGAGAATGTGATAAGGAGGGTGAGGATTACGGAGTGTGGAGAAAAAAAAGGATGCGCGAGGGATTTTATATTTTAGAGGATTAATTGAACTGAAATGGTGGGAGCAGAACTGAGTGAGTATCTTCAAGAGGTGAGGATGGGGGGGGTGAAGAGGGACAGGAAGGAGATATGGAAATTCAAATGGAAGAAATTATTAGGGCGGTTTTTTAAACTAAGGAAAAAGGAAAGTTCCACAGGTCTAGATGGTTTGTGAGTATGGAAATTCGTTTACAGATGGTCAAGGACAGAGGGGTTGGGAGGAATGGTTTCTAGTCACATGGTTATAATATTATTTATGTTTATAGGATATTATAGGCAGGAAGAGGATCGCACAGGACTGGGAAGGATGGTTTGTTTGGTTCCCCGCTAGTATAAGGGAAAGGGGATGTGACATAGGAGTGATTCTCACGTGTAGTAATTATAGGGGGAGTGGAGTGTATTCTGAATCTTTTGAGTGTAGTAGGTTCGAAAGTGTAATGGGAGAATCTAACAATAGAACTGCAGTTTTGTTGGAAGAGATTAATCAGAAGAGAGAATTGTCGGGCGTGACACGAACAAACGAGTGCCTAGGATTCATTTCATAGGCAATAAGGAACAAGAGAAGGCTAGGGTGTGTGGATCAAGAGTATTCACGATCGAAATTGATCGCTTGTGAGAAAAAGGTATAGCAAAGGAAGGGAAAAGTGTGATGGGTGTTTTTTAGATCTGGAGAAACGCATTACCTGATTTATAGAGTGAAGCTAGGGTTGGAGGAATATATGGACAGAGGTGCTGGGAGGAAAAACATGGAGTAGCGGGAGGAGGGTTTTAACAATTAGCGTTTTTATATTATGCATCTTATAGGCTTTTGCCTTTAATAGGAACCTTTTCCCCCTTCCTTCCAGAAAAGCTTTCCTATTACCTTGTGTATGTCCTCATTCATCCCCTTCCAAAACTGGTTCATTTAACTCTTCTTTCCTCCTACGGTATGCACCTTTTAGCATTCCTTTTTTCCTCCTTATATACTTTCAAACATCTTTTTGGAAACCTCATCATTGGCTTTAAATACATTCAACCACGCCTTCTTTTTTACTTTCCACCACTTGCATCTTAACAATCTTACCTCCTACTTTAGCAACATCCACATCTTTCCTTGTGCACTGCCTAAACAACTGCTTTTCCTTTCATTTCTCCCGATTATTTGGGTTATTCAACTTGTTTCACAATTCCGACTGATTTACTTGCGAGTGTTCTAAGATACTTATCCTTAATTACCTTGTTCACGTAACTTCTCACTCTTAATAAATTCGCTAAGATGTGTGGGTGAGAGTTTATAGGCAGGCCGAGAGTGATTGATGTTGGAGTGGACGCACTTTCCTGCCAAGGGTAGTGCAGTTCCGAGGACTCCACTCTGCGGGACATTCGCAAACCAGCCCACTAATTTAAATGTATTCATTACGATTCACGACACAATAATGATCCGATGAATTCCATCCTATCCCCTAACTGGATCTTAACGTCCATACACATACTGTAAGGAACTCATCACAACCTTATTTTCACCTTCGCAGCAGGCAATACGTACAAAATATATATATAATATATATATATATATTCAAATAATATATATATATTGTTAATAAGTATAGTAATATGATTAATGATAGAGTATAGGCAGGGGTACTAGTAAGAGAGGGAGGTTATAGGTAGGTAATATGATTAAGTATTATATAGGTTATGGATATTAGTTTAAAGATATTATGGGTTATATAAAGATATCATAATGAATATATATAATATGTTACTTATATATCATTTATTATGCTTCTGTACGAATTGATATCCTTACCCTACTATGCGGCTGGCGACCCCTGAAGCAATTGGAAGAAGGTCCAATCAACCACAGAAGGGCACTAGTAAGTAATTTGGTGAAGGAGTTTGAGAGAGTGTTTGTGGAACCAAGAAGGTCTTTAGGTGGCCTCCAATAAGGATCAAGGGTAATCCCGGCATCCTTTGGCTCTTCCACAGGTCTCAACACGATTGTGATAGAACAAGCAGTTATCGGCGGGGGACGTGAGAAAGCGTGGCAATTTAGAAGGAGGTATCTTTACTTGTATCCTGGGTGGTTATGGCATCTAGTACATTGGGGAAGTGAACGGTTTATCCGTAGTTATGTAATAAATTTAGAATTTCATAACATGTAATAATTTTAAGGGGTGGTGTGCGCTGATCTGGTAAAACACCAGTAAGCGAGATTAACTTGGTCTCTTCTGGAGTGGTTGAGTTCTTTCAGCATGATGAAATTAATTTGGTGTTTGGTTTGGTTGTGAAATTTTTAAAATTGTTGTTGTTAGGGCGAGAAAGGGAACTGATTCGTGCGAATTTCTGGTATGCTGAATGCTTAGTGAGATGGGTATGTATCGTAAAGATGAGAAGCCACAGTTTTTTGGGGGAGAGGTGGGGAGAAGATTTTAAGTATGTCATAAAGAGTTTTGAAGGTGAGGAGGGAGGGAGTTTTAATCTGTGACGGATGGGGTTGTTGAATATTTTGGTGACAAGGTGGTGATGGGTTAAGGTTCTGGTAAAAATTGTGTTCCTACCATCTCTAAGTGGGAAGTGATAGGGAGAATTTTGGTTTCGTTCTGTAGATGGTGGATGGGGGTTGTTTTGGTACAACCAGTAATTATTCTAAGGGCGGTGTTTTAATTTTTTTTTAATTTTTTTTATGTTGGCTTTTGTTATTGCTGGGAACCATCCAGGGGAAGCATAGTTTAATGTTGTTCTGTGAAGTTGTTTGTTTATATGTGGTGATAAGTGTGTGTTTTCTGTCGCTAAAATCATGTTGGGAAAGTGTTCGGAGAGTGTTTAGTTTACGTATGGTGGAAGATGTAATTTGTTCCATATGTGGGGTGAATGTCAGATGTGTCTCATATGTAAGGCCTAAAATTTTTGGAGTTTTATTAAGTGGAAGGGGGGTGTTATTTAGAAGAGCTATAGGGTGTAGTGAGGATTGGGAACGGTCTGTGGTAAGCAGGGCTGCGGAGTCGTAAAATAAATTTTTTGACTCCGCGACTCCGACTCCTTAAATTCAAATTTGGATTTTCAACTCTGACTCCGACTTCACTTAAACAAAAATTTTAGACTCCGACTCCGACTCAACTTAAAAAAAAATTTTCGACTCCGACTCCACTCAAACAAAAAATTTCGACTCCGACTCCGACTCCAGCAGTAAAATTCAAAATTTCGAGTCTGCCTCAGCTTAGTGCTTACAGGTACAGTAAAACATTTTTTTGTTTCAGGGGATGATCCAATATTGGAGATTTTGGGACACCATTTTAGCCCCACCTAAAAATGGACATAAAATTCTTAATAAATTTCAGACAATTTTGTTGGGGAAGAAGCAAACCGCAGCTTTTTCTGACCTCTAAAACGTCATTTTCGAGTGTTTTTAGGTATCTGTAGTCATTGTTTTGGCATTTTCATTTTTTCAGAACCACTTTTTTTGACATTTTTTCGTATCAACTTCTACAATTATTATTCGAAATTACTTCAAACTTGAAATATGCATAGATGGGTCCATTGCGCACAAATGTCAAGAATTAGTTTTTTGGTTTTTTTAAAATTGTGCTCAGGATCTATTAAAAAAACAAAAAAAAACAAAAGTAGGTTGTTTTGAATTTCGACATTGCTGAGCACAATTTTCAAAAAATCAAAAAACTAATTCGTGACTTTTGTGCGTAATGGACCCATCTATGCATATTTCAAGTTTGAATTAATTTCAAAAAAATTGTAGAAGTTGATAAGAAAAAATGTCAAGAAAAATGGTTCTGAAAAAATGAAAATGCCAAAACAATGACTACAGACACCTAAAAAAAAAAACACGAAAATGATGTTTTAGAGATCAAAAAAAGCTGCGGTTTGCTCTTATCCCCATCAAAATTGTCTGAAAATTAAGAATTTTATGTTCCATTTTTAATATATCATGGGGGCAAAATGGGGATCCCAAAATCTCGCAAATATTGGATCATTCCCTTCTAACCTATACTTTTTTATTCGACTTTGCTTTTAGAGGAATAAAAAAATAATACCACAAGAAATCAAATCTCCAAATAGCTATACGGTAATTAGTACCTGTAAAGAACAAAGATGCAGGAGCAACACATCACAAACAAATATATTTTTCAAGAAAGTCTAAAAATTATAATTCTAATTATAATTCTAATTATAAAAAGCCCTATAAAATTAAACAGTTAATACGTTGTTTCAATGGTATCTTAGAAAGTTAAAACAAATCATACTTACTAATAATAATAATAATATATAATGATAATGATAATGAATAATGAACTAAATGATAATGATATGATAATAATAATAATATAATATAATGAGAATAATAATTAATAAATAATAATAACTGTCTCATAACTTCACTTATGAAGAGTGTTAATAAATAAAAACTAGGCCATTCCTAGATGTTTTACTTTGTTGTTATCATAAATGGTAGACCGAAAGAGAAAGTAAATGTTTAATGTTAACAGGTAAATGGTTTATACACAAATTTATGATTGCAATATACTCGAAAAAGGTATAAACTATTAATTAATAAAACCCTAATGCCACAAGCCTATATAAAATTAACTTCAACGTGAGCGCACTTCTTATAACACAAAGGGTGATAAGAATAATCACGAAAAACTTAAATTAAGTAATGGTACCGAGCTCAATTGTAAAATAGAAAAAGTATAAACTAGAACTATAAATAACATTTAACTCGAAAATAAAAATTACTGTGACATGTGAAAATGCAGATAGTGTTCTATTTAAATCATTTAATTTGCAAAACTTCTAGAGAAGAACAAAATTTAACATAATTGTAAAGGAACATGTAAGTCTGAAAAGAAGCTATTACACGCCGAGACGAGTGTCCTCATATCTTTAGTAATCCCCGTGGTCATTGTTTCGGAGGATTACAAAAGTTATGTTGTATGTATCAATTTAATTGCAAAAATGTAGGATGTAATTCTCTTATGTGAGACACACAACTAACACTTTAAGAATCAGAATTATGCAGCTGTGGTTTTCTTGCGTCCCCCAGGGCCTCAATACTTTTATGTCTTCGGTGCTAATATTGGAACTTTAGCCTTCTTGCCCCGTCATTTTTTCATGCTTCGATGTTATTGTCTAGCTTCTGTCTCCTTGTTGAAACGTGTGGAATAGTTGGGTTAGGCGACCTAACTAATACTTACACTCCACCAAAAGGAACAATGGCCAGGAACGTTGGTGTATGTGATGCACGAGAGGGGATAAACTGAAAGGTAAGCTAGGATTAGGATAAACTGTGTGAAACTAGAAATCGGAGTGGCGTTTGGGCACAAAACCGAAAAACCGCTACCATAAAGTGGTTCAAGCTCGCCTCTGCATTAGCCACATCAAACTCACACATGAACATTACATGTTCAAAACCAAGCCACCTACTTGTCAATTTTGCAACCTTTTTTTCACAATCCATCTTCCACATTTTGGTTGTATATGACAAACTAACTCCACTTAGATGTGGTATTTTTCTGGTCTTTATTCAGTACTACCTATAAACGACATTCTTATATATTAGCGGTCTTCAATATTTAACAGTAATGACATTTTCATTTTCGCTACTAAACTACAAGTTTTACATTCTCTGTAACCATTGAAAACTTTGATACTCCACGTTTTAACTAGTCGATTAATACTGTTATGGTTGTGCAGATCCAGATGGCAGGTAAACCAGTGTTCGTGTAACTGATTGTACATAAAATTTTAAAAATAAAAATAAAAATAATAATAATAATAATAATAAGAAATATATATATATATATATAATTATATATATAATATAAATATATAAATATATATAATATATTATAATATATATATAAATATATTAGAAAATATATAATATAATACTATACAAGATATATGTCCATTGAATGTTTATCTAATATTGAGGCCAATACAAGAAATAGTACGTAATGTATTGTATGCTCCTCTTATAAAGGTGGAATATCAGAGTATCCTTACTGAAGTTCAATTCCAACAATTTTTTCCTATCTAGTTCCCAAGGTCTTTGTTAAAACCTAAGCAACTGCTGCTTTTCCAAAAAAATTCTTCCTCTGATAAGGATTCACCTAAAATTTTTGCAAAAGCTGTTATAATTTTCAAATTGATTATTTTAATGCTTTATCATAGATGACTACTTATCTGTGTAATAATGTATTAAAGTTCAAAAAATTTGGTTAACACTACAACATAAGACTTCATATTTTACCTTCATGCAATAAAATACTGGTTTTAGATTTTTTAGCCACACTCTTAGAAATATGCTGAGAATGTAAGCCCAGTTTTCGAAACTTTCTTCTCATATTTCTGTATCTCTCGATGAGCTTTCCTTTGGCTCTCTTTTGTTGTTTGCCATCCGTTTGAGGAGGAATAAAGTAAGTAAGTGAATCCTCAGTTGGAAATAGTTTCGGAATCAGATTTCCATAAAACTGCATCACCTTGTTTACACATCTGAATTTTATATATACTATATCTATGTATATATATTGTTTATTCTATCTAAAACTGTGTATATATACATATTCTATAATGCTTATTATATATATATTTATATATCATATATACCGGTAGTATATATATATATATATATATATATATATATATATTTATATATATTATATATATTATATATATATATTATATATATATATATATATATAATGAAGAAATAAAGTGTACAGGCACCACTGCTTTTGGAATGTGACACATAGGTGGAAAACATCTCGGGACGACCCTAATACTTTAAAGAAATAAAAATTCATTCATGGGCTATTGAGTTATTTACTCTGCGAGCTTTAATTTGCGATTTAAGTAAGACCGATAGGCGTCCAGAATAAGATAGCTAAAGTCTTTTTGTTCAGTATGTGGATATTACTCACACTTATAATATTTATAGAAACTTCCTTTTGTTCTCAAGATTTTTATCCAGATCCTAGCTGAGTCCAAATTATAAATGGTGAAAAAAAGCAATTAAAAATATTTCATAAAAATCAGTAAATGGTGTTTTTCTCTAACAATTAATAAGTTTGCAACGCCCATATTCAAGAACTCTCACCAGATTCTACAGCTTGTCAATTTACAGAAGTAAATACTAAATATTTTAAAAAATAATGAAGTATAAAAACATATTCACCACCATATCAGTAATTATCTATCACAAAATGCCAAACTACAAAGCACTCAACGAAAGTACGCTGCTACTGTATGCCAGTTCAACACAATTTTTAAAAAGAAAAGCCCCGATTGACTGGTCAATATGATCTTATACTCCATTTAAGGGTTCCAAAAACAGCAAAAAATCAATATAAAGACGCATAATTTAGCCTATTTTCTTTTCATCAACTTTTCGAAAATTGGTGTTCTCATTCTTCTTGCCCATATTTTATATTCGTCTTAGTTTTTCCACTAAAGATCGGATAAGGATTGAAGTCAGGCCTGTCATTTAATGTGGTGAAAATAAATAAGTATTTTATATTATTTATAATTTAATGTATATATAATGAGTATTAATGAAATTATATATTTATATAGAATATAAGTGTAATTGGTATATATAGAAATTTATAATATATAATGCATATTAGAGTTTAGATGAACATCAATAAATCTTTAAATTATTTTTATACGATACAAACAGTGGTCCCGGGACTCTTACGAGAGGACGCTGGTTCAAATCTTCCGCGTAGCAGTTGGGTTTTATCTACCTGGGGGCAAGAATTAAAACTTGACTGCGAACACGTTGGTGGCGCTGGTTTGGGATAGCCGGCCTTAAAGTTCGATTTCCTGTGGTCCCCCCGTGTTACCCCCTGCATAGGGGATAAAGCACGTTAAAAGGTAGTTTATATATATATATATATATATATATATATATATATATTTGTTTGTATTTTGTTATCCTTTATATAAATATAATTTAATATATAACAAAATTTATATATATAATATATAATTATAATTAAGTATATAGATTATAATATGTATATATATAGTATGAAATATTTTTACTCCAGAATTAATTCTTCAAGCATACATTATTAACAAATGTTAATTATCTATAGTTGCTCACTGCTAATGCCAAGCTCTACAATGTTAATTAGCTTTTATGGAATTTAGATATTCACAGCCTTAAACTGTTTATCTGCCTTATAATATAATTAAGTCTTTAAATTGTTATGTAGCTATTAACTTATGATCAGTTTATTTATATTAGAAACCAAAAACTTAACTCCCCAACTACAAAGTCTGTTCAATGCATAGGTCTACGACTCAAAATTTTCAACAACATATTCTATGACTTTTCAAGTTGTTGGAAATCGTCTTGTCGATCGTTCATACAGATAGTGAGTCATTCCGCATTTCCATTCAAAATTTTCGACATGTTCGATTATGAATAAAAATTTTACATTATATCAAATTCATTTCACTGTATGTATATGTAATATTATAAGTATATATATATATATATAATATATATATATTATATTGATATATTATATATATTATATATAATATAATAATATATATTTATTATAGTGGGTTTAGCCATTTTTTTGAAAATTGTGAGATTGATGAGCCCGCTGCAGAAGAAGGCCACATATCAAACTATCATCAGCTTTCTCTCTCTGAAATATTCTCTGTGGTTCATTTTTTGTAAGTTCCCAGGTTTTCTAGATCACCTCCTACAATAAATAGACAATAAACTACAAATATCAACTGTTGCTACATTTTTAATGATTTGCTTTTAAATTCAATAATCGATTTGCAGATTAAAATATATCCTATAATATATAGTATATATTTCTTAATATATTATATATATATAATATAGTATAAATATTTTATATATATTAGTTATATATTATATATAGTATATAATATATAATATATATATATATATATATATATATATATAGTATTTATTATATATTAGATATAATATACTATATATATTATAATATAACAGGGGCACGTGGTGACATGGGGTCAACAAAGAAATCAACTTTTCCTATTTATCGGATCAGTACAAAAGTTTCAGAGAATGTATAAATGGAGGATACACCTTCTTTATTGGAAATAATTGTTTCTGGTATACCAACACTTTGTGTCAAACTTCAAGAATTTTAAGCTGAGTGAACAGATTTTACGTGCACAGTTTGAAGAAATTTTTGCATAAATTGTTGGGTAAAAAACAAAAATTTCTTTCTATAAAAAAGGTGTATCCTACAATTATACCATGCTCTGAAAGCTTTCGCACTGATAAGAGAAAAGTAAAAAAGTTAGTAATTTTTTCATGCAACCACGTCATGAACCACCATATAATATATATATAGTATATATTATATATATTATATTATTATTATATATATATTATAGAATGATATAATTATATATATATATATAAATATATTATACTCTATACTACTATATATAAATATATATTATATTATATATATATATATATAATATTTATATCATATATATATATATATATATATTACACTATATATATATAAATATTACTATATTATATTTATAATTATATTATAGTATTATATATCTATATATATAATATATATATTTAATATTATTATATATAAATATATATAATAATATGATAATACCTCTGATTTGTATTTCCAAATGCTGTTGAGAAGTTTCATGCGAAGACCAAGTGGCTTAGGAATTAATTCAGCTGCATGGTGTATATTTTATTCAATGTGTCCATCAAATTTCTTCTTCTATGAATAAATACATACTTATTATTATTAATTAATTTCAAATTTGGGTTCATTGGGTTTTGAAATGATGAAATATGTAAATACAAGATAACTCATGTCATTAATAGACCTTAAGCAGGTATTCTTCATTACAAAATAACACATAATCATAACAAACACATACCTGTCAACATTAATTAAAGGTATGTTAAACTGCAAATCAAGTTGCATATTACAAAGCATATATCTAATTCTTAAAGTAATTGAAATATTTCAGGATTCTCAATATCTGAAATGAATTTCTGAAATTTGAAAAATTTGAAGGGGCATTTTACAGCATGTTATTTCTTATTTTCCTTAAAATTATTTAAGTTATTTTAAACCTCATATATATATACTATACTATATATATATTATATATATATTATATGTACTATAAATAATATATATATTATATATATATAATATATATTTATATATATACATATATATATATATAAATAATATATATTTTATAATATAATATTTTTTTATATATATATTATATTTACTATATATATAATATATCTATAATATATAATATATATCATATATATATATATATTATATTATATTTTTTTATTTTTTTTTTAAACAGAACTTCCAAATTATTTTATAGCTAAGAGTTATGAACACAATCAATTATTTTTCTAAATATCTGCCAAAACCAGGTCCTGTTGCTTTCATTTTTCTTCCTTTTCTTTTACTTTATTCAGGAACAAAAATCACAAAAACATAGCTACAAATAAATGTACCATATGCCGTTTTTGGACTTTATAAATGGGATAAAAAATTTTTTCCTTTTCTCTCAAAACAATTACAGAAAATTTCTTGTATTTTAAACTAGCCCACTAAAATACAGCTACATAATTTAAAAAAAGTTTATGACTGTTTAAAAAAAGTTATTTTCTCTAAGGAATTTGAATTGTTATTAGTATAACTTAGACATATGTTCTTTTAATGCTTGAGCATCTTTAATCTCAGCTACTAATTTCCTTTTTTTTTGCACCTTCCAGAGTTTCTGCTTCTTTGGCACATAGTTTTCTTTTAAGTATGGCCTTATACTCTGAAAGAAGCACTTGCCGGGCAGTATACATATCTCATTTGTTAATACAATTAATCAACCCTCAATATTTTTCATTCTCAGCAATGTCTTTTAGCAACACAGTGACTCTTTTCACGCAAAATTTTCCTTGTAACAATGTTTGTTTTGTCGAGAAACCTCTCTGTACAGAAGCATTCCGAAATGATGAAAGATCAGTGTTACAAAGTTTTTTTGTGTTTCTTTTTGAATGTTTACCTTTTTAAAAATTTCCATGAAAAGTTGATCAAGTCTATCTTCCTTCTCAATCAAAACTTTTCAGAAGTTCAAGGACATAGGAATTAGATATCAAAAGTTCATAATCCTCTTTGATTATATCAGCCGTCAAACCATCAATTCGCTTGATGTCAATGAATTTTTTAACACACATATTAATTCTTTCAGAGTTATTAGAAAGCATTATCTTCGGTGACAAACAACTTAATGTCTTTGTGATGGAATATGTAAGAGGACTTCTTTCTACTAACTTCTGGATAAGTATTTGCAAGAATAACATACAATCTTCTCTAAATTTTAAAATTTCTGGAGTTTGCAGCCTACGAGGTGCATTCCTAATTCCCTCTTTTGCTGTTTGATACAGGTCCATATTTTCTGCATTTATGAATTTTTTTTTATCTTTAAAGTTAATTTTCATTAAAACTTTGACGTCTGAACAATAAATGTCCGGTTTTAGAATTCTTTTCATTAAAGTTTTAACTAAGTGACAGAGATCATCATACAAGAAGGGTGTCAATGGGTCTTCACGCTGAAACTTCAATAGAAATCCTTCCAACTGACGAGCTACTGCTTGGAAAAACCCCAACTTTGCATGTAATAATGGATCCTTTAAATATGATCACCTTTCCAAACACTTTTGAATTTTTCAATTCTCCAACTTCTTCCACGTACTTTCGAAGTCTTGGAAGCAATCAAATGGCTGTTGTTGTGGCATTTACATTTTCAACCCATCTTGTCAAACAAAATTTAGCAGGAAACTCTTCAGAGCCTGTTATTTTCATGAATGTTCCCTTTCTAGTTGGAAAATCGTTAAATAAATAATAAGAAGCCCTTAAATATTCTAATAAATCACAATTTGTAGCTTTATGACCAGTTTTGAGAGCTCCATGGACAATATGCAAAGAGCAACTTCCAAATTCAATCAATCTTGGAGCTTCGGGACAGGTATTTAATTCTGCTTTCAACAAAGACAACATTTTCAAGTTGACATTAGGTCCATCCATTGAAATACTTGTCACTTTAATGAGGTCAACAGCTGACCCAAGCCCCTGCTTGAGATTTTCCTAAAGATTCTCAGCTCGAGTGTCGGTAAGGAACTGAGAAGTAAGATAACGAGTGGTTATTAGACCAGTAGTTAAGTCTTCAAACCTAACATGTATATCCATTTGACTTCTTGTGAATTTTTAATACCTCATCATAGGATTTGATATATAATATATATATATATATTATATTATTATTATATATATATATTATATATCTATATATATATTAATATAATATATATATATATATATATTATATATATATATTATAAATTTGTAAATTAATAATAAAGTGCCATAATTTAAAAGGATATTAAAAACTGAAAATAAATGATTGCTAAAGCTTTGTTTAACACCAGAACAATATAAATTATCAGGGAACCAGAAAGTCAACTTATTTCTTTGATAAAATAATATGAAAGTTCCATTCAAAATTAATTTTAATTTCAATATTAATTTTAATTTTAAAACTTGATTTGATATTTTTTTTTTGGAAATGGATCTATATTAGGCTAATATCTACAAATGGTAACATATTAAGAACTTAGAAATTAGAATAGAGCAGTAGAAGACAGCCACAAGGCCTTCGAGACATCCGCAGTCAACCTCACTAACATCTGCTCATGGCAAATCCACAAAGCACCCTAGGCTTGTCAAATTACTGGAACTAAAAATCCACCAATTTGGCTTAGTAAAAAGAAGAAAAAAAAAAGATATTGATTAAATAAGCTTACATGCATTAATAACTAAGTATGGTCACACATGCCATCTAATATTATAATAACTACTGTAATTTAAAACCCCGCCAATTTGGCCTCGTCTAGATATACTATATGATACCCAACCCATCATACTACTATCAACCTTTCTTAAATGTTCAATCGAGTCACACTCAACAATCTCTTGTGCAAACCATTCCAATTTTAACTACTTATTTATAAAGAATTCTTCTTTATCTTTAAGATGGCAATTGCTTTCTTATAGTTATAGTATTAAAGTCACTGGGTGTGAGTGGGTGCTCTACTATGAGCATTTATTGGCCTCTGTATTTCAATAGATGTAACTATTCTGTTTAGACTTGTATCATGTCCCTCTGAGAAATCGCTTTCTACGGAAAACATTCCTAACTCACTCAGTCTATCCTCATAGCTCTTACCTCAAACCCAGAAATCATCTACGTTGATCTACGCTGCACCTCTCTCTCTCTAGCATATCCTTAAGTTCTTTCTTTAAAATCAGGGGCCCAAACTTGTGTCAATCTCTAATACGTGGCCTAACATAAAAAATACTAAGACTTAACTTTCATTCCTGTGAGAGTTTAACAAACATTGCCAGAGTAATAATGAAACCTGCATCTAGATATTATTCTTGGCTTCCAAACACTCGATTAAGATATTTAAATTACGTTATAATACAACTAAAATCTTTTTACTTGGTCCACAAGACTCAAGCAATCCATTCATATATAGTTAAAGCTTTTATTGAGTAACCTAGGTGAGACCTTACCCTTTCTTACTATTCAAATTCATTGCACTCTATCGTATGCCCCCCAAGAATTTCTCAAGATCATGTTTGATCCTTTATACATCTTCACTATTCCTAACTGTGGTAGCCACTTTGTATAATCTGCAAACTTAGAAACTTGCATTTAAGTCCCTGGTCTAAATCATTATATATATGAGCGCAATATTGGCCCCCTGTCCTGTGGGACACCAGTCTCACTATTTTCACATGAGGACTTATTGCCCTTAAGTAGTGCACACTGCCTTCAACTCCACAACCATGCTTTAATCCAACCAGTACCACTACACCATATACACATTGCAATACTTTTGCAATAAGTTTTTCATCAGACTTATCAAAAGCTTTGCTGAGTCTCATAGTATAATTTCAACTGGAATCTCCTCATCAATGCAGGTCATAATTGTGTTCCTAATTCTAAAAAGTTTGTCTGACCAATTAACCGATACATTTGCTAGAATCATGCTGGGGTCAACTATAATATTTTACTCACTATTTTCTTGTCATATACCTTCAGGCAACTCCAAAATCTTACAAATCCCGTAGATTGTAAAGCTAACTGACCATAATTTCCAAATCTTGTTACTCCCCTTCTATATAAAATAGGGCACACATATATGCTTCGTTTTCCAGTCCTATCTAAGAGTACCTCACCACAAGTCATATAAATTGCTTATAAACAATCGAATCATGCATTTGCAAGCTGGCAAACTGCCCTACCTCAGAATTCTACCATTGGTATATACCATCTGGCTTTACGTGGGATCAAATGTACCAAAAGTGTTTTTTTTTTTTATCTCAATTTAAAATCTTGTAGAGTCTCATTTATTACATACATCCAGAACCTATTATCTATCAACTTCAAGCAAATAGCTTCCTCTGATACATCTGGGTGAACCAGCATGACATTTCTCTATCTGAATTAACTAAAGACGCATAATTTTTGGTACACTTATCTACCCTATAATCTTACTTTTAAATTTTCATAAAAGGGAAACTTTTTTGTGTCCTTATTACTATTCCTTGCTAAATTAATTTCTGCCGCTCAATTTGCCTTTCTTATTGACTGGTTAGG
Source organism: Trachelipus rathkii (assembly GCA_015478945.1). Taxonomy (NCBI): domain Eukaryota; kingdom Metazoa; phylum Arthropoda; class Malacostraca; order Isopoda; family Trachelipodidae; genus Trachelipus; species Trachelipus rathkii. The sequence goes on along the minus strand of JABUQX010016138.1, from coordinate 21,225 downwards.
TTCAATTCTAATTTTCCTATAATTTTCTAAATCTTCCTCCCTACTGCTGCTACCCTTGAATATTTTAAAAAATCATTGTATTTCTCTCTCCAATCTTTCTATTGTTCTAAATAGGTTTTCTCTTCTACACCCTAATGGGTCTATCTTTAAAACATGGCAAAAAAATTTTTGTCTTTAAACTCCTTATCCCAGTCAATTATGCTAAGCATAATCTCAAAATTTGGTAAAATCACCATTTCAGACATGAAACCATGGGACATTAAGAAAATTAAGAAGGCATGTCATCTTGATGTAAGAAAACATTCATTCAGTAAGAGGGTTGCTAATTTTTGGAATGGTTTGTAAAAAGGATAGATAGGTAGATGGATGGTTTAGGCATCATATATGGTAGTATATTTCGACTAAGCTAAATTGGTGGGTATTTAGTTGTAACTTTGACAAATTTATTACAGCTTGTAGTGTGGTTAGCATGTATCTTAACCATAGTTTTTGTAGCCATAGTAATACCTTAGTTGGTGTATACTAGGTAAAATATTGACAAGTCCTAGGGTGCTGTGTGAGTTATGTATGAACATGTTGGCCAATTGCGTCTATTTACTCTCACTTTAACTGGGACAGTCTCAATGTGGTAGCTTAAATTTCCTGGGTATCGATACCTGTATCTTATGACATAATATCCTGAGAGTTGATATCTTCAAAGGTAAGTAATCTTAACTATACCACCATACAATATTCTGAGTGGACCGGCTATTCTACAAGATGTTGCATAATGCATAGTTCTATGATCTTCCACAAGATGCTGGATGTTTTCTTCCGCTTCTTTCCTCGATCCTTTATCAATCCCGAAAGAAAGTCCGATTTTATGTTTCACTATTATCAATGCCTTTATTTTGACTAACAGAATGTACGTGGTTTAAATTTCTTAAATAGTTGGCTACTTTGGTACAAATAGACAATATTAACGGTGTTAGCAATGTTGAAAAAATGTATGTCTAAAGTCTATATTTCATAAATTCGAACAGTTGAACATCCAAATAAATTCAACCCTACAAATAATACCACCTAATACTCTTATTTATATTCTAATATATAGTAGCTAATCTGATAATTTTTAGTCTCATTTCATACATTCTAAATTTTGAAAAGTTCATTTATATATACATTCTAAATTACAGAAACATTATATAATAATATATACAAAACTCTTAAATTAAATAATCTATTAGCTATATACATAATTCTAAATGCATTTGTTTCTACAATATCAACATCAAAATTACTATTTAAAGTTATAACAAAATTAATAATAATAATCAATGTTATATCCAACTTTGTCAAGAAGACTACACTCGGATTTATCAATGATAACAATTAAATAACAAGTGGTCTTTTATCGATATTCTAATTAATCTAAATGATTTTCTAATGATTTCATATCTAAAATATGATCAAAAAAATACGCGTGAATTTAGATTTTTCTTAAAATAAATAAGTTTCGGGCTAGACACTTTGTCTAAATAAATTATCTTCAACTAAATTAAGAAAAATTTTTAAAAAAGTTTCTTTCTCATATAAAATCCATATAGAAGATACACTATACTATGATATATATATATATTATATATATATAATATTATCTTTATATATATATATACAGTGCAGGCAAAAAAATCTTTGGGCTCCGGGGCTTGAGCCCCTCCAAATTAAAAGTGCAGGCGTATCTTCTCCCTGAGATATACAATATTGTAAAAAAAGTGCAAAAAAATTTATTCTTTTAAATAAATATCATACACAAATAGTGAACCTAACTCAAGACAATAGAAAAGAATGCTTTGTGCACAGCACAATTTGTAGTGTACGATTATTTTATGTTCACTATATCCCAATAAATACTAACTGTGGGCTGGCTATTTTTACCAGCCCAGAGAAAAAGGACCAACCTTATTAGTTTAAAATGAACAAACATCGCAACATAAAGAGCTGCCAATTACCTATTATAATCTCTAAAATACTGGAACTTGGAAGTTTTTTGAATTTGAAATGACAACTTGGGTGTAAACACATTGGATAACTTTATTTTCCAAGTTTGATCAAGTTGCTAGTTCTGTCCTTAAATGTCCTTCTGTACATATAAAGTACAAATTAATCAGATTGATTGTTATATTTCAAATATAGAAACCCCTGTCTACAACATATCCTTTTTTTTTTGGTGGGGGGGGAGTGTTTAAAAATTTAATATTTTCATCAATGATATAAATTACTTAGTTATCGAAAATAAAATATTTTTATTCTGCATGTTACGCGTGGGCGATTATTTTTTTTTAAATCTTGAATTAATTTAACTAATTGAAGAGAATAAAGTTATATTTGCTTAATATTTGCCTCTGAACTCAAATGAAAGGTAAGTCTCCCATCACTATAGGCGATTTCGATCTCGTACCAACAAATACTGAATTGACAAATTATAATATATATATATATATAAAATACATCTATAGCTACCATATATATAATATATATATATACTATATACTATAATAATATATATAATATATATAGTATATATATATTATTATATAATATATATAATATATATATATATATATATATATATTATATATATATACTATATATATATATTATATAACTTGCAGCCCCTCCATTCCAAGTTTTCACGAGCCGCTATATATATAATATCTATATTATATATATATATATATATATATTATATACTATACTATATATATTATATATATATATATATATTATAATATATTATATAATATATTATATATAATTATATATTATATATATTGATTATATATATACCTATATAATATATTACCGATATAATATATATATATATATAATATATTATATATATAAATATATATATTATATTATATTATATATATATATATAAATATATATATACATAATATATATATATATATAATATACTTATATTTTTATCATATATAAGCTTATATATATATATATATATTATATATATATATATATATTATATATAATATATTATATATATTATATATAATATATATATATATAAATATATTATATATATATATATATATTATATTATTTATGATATTATAGACTGGTCTTTATTTTTGAAGTTATTGTATTTATACAGGACCCCATTGATTTGTTCCATATCATCTTAAAATATTCCATTCCAAGTTTGAGGTCAATCGGTTAGCAGCAACCCCACAGGCGTCAAAAGTAGCCATTTTGTGGATAATAGGCTTTTTCAAAGTATTAACTTGCGGCAGTTGTTATGCTCCCTCAGGTGGGTTAATATCTGCAATTTTATACCTTAGTTATATGTAAATGTCCTGTCAGATGGAGTGCACACTGCACAGTGATCAGGAGTGTATTAAGATAATTTCCTTTTACATAATATTACAAATGTTTTAATATATTTTTAGGTTATTACTAAAATTAAATATATCAGGGAAAGAACAGTATCTCATTGGTTCAAAGAAAAATCAAATAACCAGGAGTAAACTCCCCTCTCAATGAAATGCTTTGTGTGTCCTATTTTATAACTTGCATACAGTAAATTTAAATTTACATGATAGCGCATTTCTTGTAACTGATGAATGTTGATTGTTCTGGAGAAAGACACGTATACAAGTGCAAGATCATTCAGACTGCATCAAGAAATGTAAAAAGTTATATGAATATCATCTCAGACTAGAAAAACACAAAAAAAGAATGAGTTATGTAGACAAAGAAAAAATTTGAAGATAATCTAGGTGATCTGCTCAATATAGCTATACCATGCAAATGCAATGGATATGATCAAAATAGAGGAAGATAGAAAGTTTTCACATATGCAGCAAAAAAAGGACCTGTTGATTGCAAAGGTATGAAATGCTGAATGAGTAGCAAAGGAATTAAAAAGAAAAAAATACCATCTTTCGATCATTACAGATTCAGGCTAGTGAAGTTATGTAATTCACTTTTAAATAACTGAAATTTTTTACCAATTTGCACTTACTGTCAACCTGATGTTTCTTATGTATATTATATTTCACAACGCTACTGTTTGCCATAATATCAAGTAATTGTAGTTTGAAATTTATATTTAAGAATGTAATTATGTTATCCTCATCAGAGGATAGTGAGACTCAAAACTCACATATAGAAACTACAGCAGAACCTATTCAACAATAGCAATTTAGGTACGTCAGATATCGACGAATATGCTGAAATAGAAAGTGATGTGTCATTTCAGAGTACTCGCATTTCACCCAAATGAGCTAGGAAAGAAATCTTGACAACTCGACTCTTAGCAGCACTAGATAAATGTAAAGTTACTGAAAGAGATGCTGTTCATATATTGACAGCTTGCATTGAGGCACTAAATTTAAATCAGAGAGAATATGTCATCAACCGCACATTCATTAAAAGAGGTAGAGAAAAGTTTTGTAGGCAAGCAACATTAAAAGCATTAGATCTAAATTTAATGATTCAAAATTAAACTATGTAGTTATTCACTGGTGATTGTTTTCTATGCCTTTTCTTTTCAGCATGTTTGGGATGGATGTTCATTTTACATCTTTTGGCAAATCTAATGCAGTGCTTACTTTTTTTTAGTTTTTATTATTTGGTGATGGGTATTTTTTCAAAATGTTTGGTTTTTCAGTGATAGCTAAAGCATATAGCCTAAAAATATTAAGTTAAAACTAAGTGAGAGTGATAAGGAAAAATAGGAAAGAACTTTAAGGACTTAAGTTTAAATAAACCTTTAAGTGGGAGGGACACATGCCCTCAGGTGTGCTTTAGCAAGAAGGAAGAAAGAAGAAGATCAAAAAGTAAAAAAGGCAGTAAGGTATCATAGGTATCTTACAATTAAAGTAAGTAATTATTTTTTATTTAATTTGGATTTTTTGGGATATAAAATTATAATTGGGTTTCTGAAGGGAAACCATGCATAGCTGAACTGAAGCAGCTTATTTATAATTTTTTTGTTTATTCTCTTATATATTCATCATATAGCGTCGGGCGGGGTGACCAGGCCCGGCTTTTTTAGAGGGGTGATTCATCCACTCTAAATAAAATAAAAATATTTAAAAAAAAAAAAAAAAATTTTTTTGCTCATTATTACAATTCTTTGCAAAATTAAAAGTTTTATTTAGTCATCTTTAATTCTAGATAGTTTTTATATTTTAAAAAAATGTTATAAATTATGGTACAAAATGCCCTTCAATAGAATTTCACTTTTGAAAAATGTGAGTTTTTTAACTTTATTATAAAATGAAAAATTGTGAATGGATTTTAATTACTTTTTCAGTTATATACTCGATTATGTTAGCTTTAACTGGCAAAGTAAATTTGTTCCAAACAGATAGTGGCTAACAAAGGGCCTAACTTGGGCCGATTCACCCTGCCGTAAAAAATTGATGATGGGTGAAGCAGAACCATTGTTTTTCGTATATTGTACGTATTATTATTGACATTTTATAACCTATAATGGTTTTAGATATAGAAAATGATGAATCAATGATAGAAATTGAGAACAAACACTAAACTGAATTTCATAAAAATACTAAATTTTAAAAAAGTAGTCAAATTCCTAAGAGAGAGGGGTGAATCGGACCACTTATTTTTATTCTTATCTTTATTCAGCCATTAATAGTAAAAATATAATTATGAAGGAACCTAAATAATAGACATTACTAATATTAAGCAAAAAATTAAAATGTAAAAGTGAATTTCTTTGACCAAAGAAGAAATTTAACAGATGGTCCGATTCAGCTCCTTCAAATGGTGGTTCCCCGATTCACCCCTCACGTAGGTCAGCTGAATGATTTATTTAACTTTATGACACTTATGTTCTGCTTACACTTCTGAACCTATAGGTGTCCCAAGACCCAGAGAAAAAGCTAGAATTTAAAAAAAGAAATTTTAATAACACTAGAATCTATGGATTTTAAAATGAAAAGTTGGTACAATCACCCATCCCGGACGCCTAGGCCTATATTTGTTAATTCATATATCTATGCTTGACTCTACTTCCTTAAATAAGACCTAAACTCAGTGGAGTCACTCAGCTTAGGATAGTAGAGCTTCATCCATATAGAAATGTGTGACAACGTGCTATGGTTGCTGAACCATGGTCCATTCCACGTTCTTCTCGGCATTGCAAGAATCAAACAAAATTTAAAAAATTTCTAAGTTCAGAAAAGTTAAGTTAGGTTTTTCTAAGAAAATTCCTTTATGCAGCAATGCTTCTTGGAATGTATGTCAGAAGCTTGTCATATTCAATGTTCAATAAAATATTTATTAACTCTTCTGACCTATAGAAAATTTTGTTTGGAACTTGGAAAAATTTTTTTCAGAAATATGTTTAGATCAAAAGACTACGATTCTTAAGTAATTACTAGTATACTACTATACTAATATATATTAATTATATATAATAATATATATATATAACTTATATATATATATTATATATATAATATAGTATTTATATATGATATATATATATATTATTATATTATATATATATATTATTACTATATTATCATATATATATATTCAGTGATGGACCGGATGTAAAAATTTGACTGTTTGCGGATTGCGGATTCACTTAAAGAAGAGGAGGATTGCGGATGCGGATGCGGATTTGCGCATGCGGGAGTGCGGATCTCAAAGCTAGATGAGGATGCAGATGCGCGATGCGGACTGCAGGATGCGGCAGCGGATGATTACTCTTTTGAAAGTTTGAATAAAAATAATATACTATATAATATACTATATATATATATACTATATATAACTATATATATAGTATATATAAGTATAGATATATTTAGATAATATACATAATTAATATATATACTATTTATAATATAATATACTACCCTATATATATTTCTACAGGCTGTCACCCACCAGCTCACGGGCACGAGCCCTAATCAGGGAGGGGGTGTTGCACAGCAAAAAATTTCATCCGCTAGCGAAATTACGCAGATGAGCAAGACGCGCTCATTAAGTGAGGGAAGATTAAATTCCAGACAGGAAACACAGGAAATCCGGAAGAGCAATTTCACAAGAAAACCAGACGGTGGCAGCGAAAGAAGGACAGCACGCAGGAACTAGCTGGAGTACCAATATCTCACAAACTCGTGCCAACAGACAACCAGGCACCCCTATTGCACTGTGAGGGCGTCGTACAAGTGGTTGGTACTGTTGCAGTGGTTAGTGTCCCTCCGAACACCCTGTCGAGCAAACAGTACCTTATAGAAAAGAGATAAAGGTCACGTTGAACTGGAAGACAGAACAGTTTTGCCTTTGCCCTATCAAAAGCCGCGTGCAAACAAAGCCCCCAAATATGATTAACAGTACTCGTTACAAAGGCAGATGAGGACCCTGGTATAGCGTGGAGTAACTGAGAAGAGAAACAAAAAAGCTCGCAGTCTAAACAGAATCCCAGGTTCTTTGAGGCCGCCCCTAAGCAACCGTTGTGATATGAAGGTTTCCAAGACATTTTTTGGTTTATGTTAAGGAAGGAATTGTTTATATTGTCAACAGGAGAGACGACGGAACCGTCGAAAGATATAGGAAAGTTAGAAGGGTTTTAGAGAGGGAGAGATTGGTAGAAGTTGAGTTTTAAAAAATTGAATTTCACAAGGTTGAGACTCAGACCCCAATCGGAAACTCTATCTCCAGATCAGCGAGAAATAAGAATCGAAAAGGTATTAAGACGAGACGGGCATTCGAGAAGTAAAAGAAGGAGTAGAATTGAAAGAGTTGAAGAGCGAAGGATCGAGTCATTGGCATATGAGTAATTAGAGTTAGATGTGCAGGTAGAGGATCATTAATGAAAAGTAAATATAGAATTAGGGATAGCAGAACCCTGAGGAACACACACTATTGACAGAAAAAAAGAAGAAGTAGCTCCATCAAACAACAGCCGACATTGAACGACTTGAAAGAAAAATTAGACAAAATAAGCAAGAGAAGGAGGCGAAACCAAAGAAGGAGGTTGCGAGAGCAGGACGCGTGACCATCCGTTGTCAAATGCTTTGGGATATGTCATGAGCGCCACCCTATACGGTCAAAGCTCTCCGTTAGTCCTGAAGAGTGGAAAACATAATCGGCTTAAATAAGGAAAAGTATATCGCCAGTAGACCTTGAACGCCGAAAGCAGTATTGGCGATCGAAAAAAGAGAGAATAAGATTCCAAATGGTCTAAGAAGTGAGAGTTATGAAAGTATTCAAGCATCTTAGAATAGAATACAAGGAGAGCTAGCTATTAGGGCGTATTAGAAGGATCAGAGCGGCTTCTTTTTTCGGATAGCATCATGGACATCGTGCGTGCTTCCCTAACACTGAGGAAAGTGCTAGTATTTGAGACAATAGAGAATATAGTTGAACGCAGGGCGCGGGAGGTCAGCATGTAAGCCATATCTCTTCTATATTACACTATCTTTCCACACGCCTTCATACGTTCATAGATCTAAGGAGCCTTGCACGCCGATCAAGTTGTGATCTCAGGCAAAGAAATAGACACCTGGAGGAGAAGAGAGGAGGGGAGGAGAGACGTGGAGGAGGAGGAATGCCAGATTCCAGGGTTGAGTGTAGAGGGAAACATAGGGAAGGCCGAAGAGCATTGGCCTTTTCGTTTAAGTTACGCAAACAAGAGCCATCAGATCGTAAGAGGGAGGAAAGGTATGATTCAAAGTTGTGAATGCTTTGGCAAGAGGCCAGGAAAGATTTGTCAGTAGGAAACTAGAGGTTAGCGCACTTCGTTTGATGAAATGCAAGTCCGCTTTGCTCTCGAAGAGTATCCCTGGCAACGATGTACATATATATATATATATATTATATATATATATATATTATATACTTATATATATATATATATATATAATATATAGGTATATTATATAATATAACTATACTCCTATACAGAAATCGAAATTCAAAATTACAATTATTTTCATAAACTCCCATAATAAAGATGCCAAATAATATTATTTTATATGCATTTATCAAAATCAAATGTAACACATACTTGAACATCTCATTTTTCAAAAAAGAGGATGCGGATGCGGATGTGCCGTAAAGTGAGGATGCGATTTATATATGTCAATTTAGGTGCGGAATGTTCCGCAACGAATGCGGCATGCAAGGAGTCATGTCTTTATGTTCTAAATTCTTTGTAGATTCGAATTCTTTTATCAGTTTCAGATATCTTTTATTTATAATTTTTAGGTATTGGTTAGGTTGTTAATTCGTATGGTTAGTTCACGCCAGTATACCTTAACCTATCCTAAAATAAAGCAAAATTAAAGAAAAAATACATTGAAACTGAATTAAGTGAGTGTTTAAAATAATATATATAATTATATAAATATTATATTATTATATACTATATAATTATATATCTTATATTATATATAATATAATTATTATAAATATATTATCTATACAAGCAAAAAATACATTATATCTAGTAAAATAATATGTTATACTTTAAAACTTGTGTTGTGCGTAGTTTAACTTTTATTTCTTTATTGTATTTCTTTTATATCGATTGCGTTGCATTCAAACACCATATCACTGTATAATTCAAACAAATGCCAACTCCCTAGAAGGCATATTATTTAAATCGATTATCCTTTTCTAAAATATCATGTATGCATACATTACCCTCAACAAGACATTACCGAATTTTAATTTTTTTTTCTTCTTTCCTATTTTTCTATGATGTTTCATAAAAAATCTATTTAGAGGTCCATATTGTAAAAATTACAATTATATTTTATTTTTAATTTTTCGCAAACTAATTTTTGTTCAAAGGCCAAAAGTCGGACCAATAATCATTTCAGAGTATTTTGTGCTCGTTATTTCTATAACGTAAGAAGTCTCCGTAATGTTCGTGAAGGTAACTTTTACCAATATTTATTATCTACAGATTGTGCAACATTAAAAATAGCCACATCCGACGCAATATGAAAATTTAGAATGCTATATATAATATATATATATATATATTATATATTAATATATTATATATATTATATTTATATATATTTATATTAATATATATATATAAATTATTATATATATATATATATTATACTTATAATGAGGAAAGTTCATGAAAGACTCTGTCAAATTACCAAACTACCAAAACTACCAAACTACCAAAACTACCAAAATTGCGACAATCCAAAACTGGTGGACCATAATCTTACCTTCATAAAATAATGCAGATGCAAATGCAAATCCCTTCAAAAATGTCTCTGGGGTATTAGTTTTACACTCAAATTTATCACAATTTACTTCTCCAAAGTTTTCTTTAATGTCAACACCACCTGACGGTTCAGGAAGAAATTCAGAGACCTCGGAAACAGAAGCAGATGATAACGGATGTTTATTTTCACAATCGGAATTGGAGTTCACTTCACTACTTTTGTCCATGCTTTATTATAAGTTTACGTATTTTCAACATAAAATATTATTATCAATACAATAAAAGAACATGAATGCAAAATTTATACCTATAATACAATTACACAAGCCCTAATCGATAAAAACGACACAGACTGAAAATGTACATAAACAATGGTAATAGTAAACCCTCATTCAAAAGAAAGGGCGTTTTCGGTAAAATATACAGTAGACAAACCACTAACTAAACTAGAAGACTTCACTCGCGTTCTTTAAATCTAGCCGCTGAATATTTTGACTGCAATTCCAATTCTTATATTATATTTACCACCAAAATGATGTAAATTTAAGATGTAAAATTAATTTATGAAGCTTTAATTAACTATATTACAGTGCTGAAAAGAATAGTTTTGTTGGGAAAGTTCTATATTTGAATCAGTTCATATTTTGTGAAAAAATTTTCTAAGTTCAAAAAAATTTCTAAGTTCAGAAAAGTTAAGTTGTTAAGTTTTTTAAGAAAATTCTTTAGTGGCAAGCTTCTGGAATTATGCCAGAAGCTTGCCACTAAAGAATTTTCTTAAAAAAACTTAACTTAACTTAACTTTTCTGAACTTAGAAATTTTGTTGAACTTAGAAAATTTTTTCAGAAAATATAAACTGATTCAAATATAGAACAATACCGTTTTGTTTTCCAGTATTTATGCGACAAGAAAATATTTCATTTAACTTAAATTAAAAGAATTAGACTTTTATGATTACCAAAACAATTACCTAATAAGACGGCAAGAAACCACGTCGACCTATTGGTGACTGCCCTATCCCGAAAACAACAAGTTTGTTTGATAAGACAAAAAGAAAATTATAAACAATTTGCAATATCCCACCACAATTATCAATTTAATATATATATATATATTATATAATATATATATTAGCCCACAATATTTATATAATATTCTCATCATATTATATAATATATATATTTTGATATATATATATAGTATATATATTATATATATATTATATATATATATAATATAGTTTATATATATACCATATATATATATATATATATTATATAATTTAATTTAGCCCACTGTTAATCAATAAGGATAGGAAAAAAAAACGGATCATGGGTCTATTATCTGTGTATGTGAAGTTTTGAGTCCAATATCGAAGCATGGTGTCTCTAAATCATTTTATTATAATAATAAAAAAATATTATAAATATCTTTGTGGATTAAAGTCAGTTTTGAAGGTCAGATTAAAGAAGTTAAAATCATGTAACCCTAACGATATACTTAACTATAACCTCACTTAACGTAACCAAACTTATGTAAGTGTATAATTTATTTCACTTTCTATTGTTTCAATAATCAAATTCACAACTAAACATGCTGTAAAGTGTATATTTTATATATATATATAAAGTTCAAACTTTTTTTCGTTACGCGCACTTTTGTTCGATAACGTAATTATGAAAAAAAAATAACTTATCTATATATAACATGAGCCAAAAAAAAACAACGAGTGCTAAATTGATAACTGTATCATTCAAGTAGATTTTCACCATTATCAATGCTCCAAGCAACTGAAACTCCAAACAGCATTACTATAAAAAGTTAAAAACTCATATTCTTCCATATATATTTGGTCTATATTTCTCATTCAATCAACAATTAGTTTTAAGTTTGTTTGTTTCTTTGTTTTTGTTTTTTTAAATTCAATGCTTCTTGTGGTTTTTTCGACACCTTTCTCTCGTGGACAAAAATTCACTAAATTTTATTTTGAACGCTCACACTTCTTAAATAAAACTCTTGCTTTGTTCACGTGTTTCAAAGGTCAAATTATCAATAATAAAAGAATAAGAGGTAAAAAGACGTAGGTGGTCCTATTCTGTTTTATGTTTTTTTTTTTTTTTAATATATTCATAACTATATGATACCAACAATGAATTCAGTGGTTGTAATACTGTAAGGTGCACGAGGGCGACAGTATTACAAATATGTATTACAACAATTTATCCTAAAATATTTTTTTCAAAACATGAAGAGTATCTCGAAAAGTACTACGGACTTACAGAAAATATCGCAATACAAAGTTGTTACACAGCATCATTGGATTATTATAAAAATATAAAAAAAAAAAAAAAAAAAAATAGGCCTATATATATTTTTTTTCGTATATGAAATATCTCGAAAAGTACAACACTTAGAGAAAAACCAATTACATATTTGGAATCATATTTTTGTGTGTGTGTATGATATTTTATTCAAAGACTGGGAGAGAATGTGAGATGTAATATGTAAAGCACCAGCGTCGAAAGAAATAAAAAAAAGAGAGAGTGTTTGTATATATATATATAGCTGACGGGAAACATATAAGGGGACGTTTTTCATACCCCGTGTTAGTGTGTGTGATCTCCGTCGTGAGAGCGCGCGAGGGAATACCAGAGAGCGTGGGGTTCCGGAGGAGCCTCCCTGAGGGTGGTGAGTCTTGCTACGCGTGTAGTGGTCCGGTATATATCTCTAGCGTCCTGGCCATCTTGGCTTGTTACCCTGTGGGGTGTGTGTGCCTGATTTAGTAAAAAGAGCGAAGGGAAGAAAAAGGGAAAGTGGAGAACTGACGGGTATATCTGGAGAAGTGCGCGGTATATATTGTGTTGGAGATGGATGCTCGGTATCTATGGTGATGTTTTAGGATCGGGGGGGGTATACGTAGGAGAGAGGGTGGATTATTGAAAGAAAAGAGTGTAAAGAAAGAGAGTTCACAAAACTGAGCGGGTTAGAAGAATAGATGTTCATCGCCATATCAAGTCTGTGTGAAAGACGACGTTGCGCTTTAAATCCGTGTAAATGATTTGAGATTAGCGCTCGCGAGAATGAAGTTTTTGTGTAGGGGTGTGTGCGTGAGAGTGCTGAATTGTATGTACTAGAGATTATTGCGGAAGGCAGTGAGTCATGTGCTTAAAATAAAACTTAAGAGTTGAAGCCAATGAGCGATTATTTTATATATTGTGTCGATTTCTGTTTATTTTAATCTGACAGTTATGAATGAAGAGTGTTGCGTCGAGTAGTGAGTGCGCGGTGGAGTTGCCAGTGTGAGTGTAGCAGAGATTTTGATACATGTAAGGGCTGCGGACGGAGTCTTCGCAGCCAGTATTACAAATATGTTTATGTAGCAAAGAAGTTAGTCGTGAGAAGTGATCACGGGATACAAAAGTGTGTACACGACGTCGTAGTGTGTGTGTGTCAATGCGTGTGCAGATTTGCGTTGGAGCCTTGATTGTGAGCGAGCGAGTAGTGTTTCATGTGGTGACTAAAGGAGAGTATATATATCTTAACTGAGTGTTGTATGTCTAGTGTGTGTGTCTGTTTTGTTTTGAGAAAGAGATTTTGTGTGGTGCTGTTGAAGAGTTCTGTGTGAGCCCTAAGGGGTAACTCAGCCGGAGGCTTTAGTCAATTAGCACTTACATGGATAAATTCGGGGAAAGGATGGGGGGATTGCTCTTCCTTCCGGCTTTGTGTGGGGAAGTCTTTTGGTCAGCTGCTAGTTGTAAAGTGAGTGTGTGAAGAACAAATCAATGTAGTCTGTCTGTGTTTATTTTGTTATTATTATTTGAGGGCGTGTGATAGTACGAGTGAGTAGTGAGCGCTTGAGAGACGTTGTTTAGGATAGAATGACGGAAGGTTGTGTTGGTGAGTTGTTTAGTAAGTATCTGGGGGATGGGAGTGGTATATCGGAGATAGAGAGCAGATATATGAAAATTTCACTGAACTGCATTGGTGTGTGTGTTAATGTTTGTGTGGGTATGCGATATGTATAGAGAATATATACGGATTAAAAAAGGAAGAATAGAAGTAGGGAGTATATGTGGAAGGGTAGGTAGTAGAAAGCTTTGGTATCCTGCCCAGCTGAAAGAGTTGCAATGAGAGAACCATGTAATTAAAATTAGATTTTGCAATTAAGAAAGATCGCTTGAAGGAGATTTTTGGTAGCAATCTTGACAGCAGATCCTGGTCTAAGTGGTTCTTTCTTTTGACTGAATTGAGCTTGGAGAAGATTTTGGCTTCTTGGTGAGCTGCAGAGCTATAAATTGAGGTTAATGTATACCTGGAAGTGAGTTGAAGCATCTAGCGAATTAGCAGTATTCACTATTTACAAATTGAATGAAGCTGAATGTGAATTGAGGATCACTTGATCATGTGATTATCATCTGGTTTTGACCATCTGAATTGGAGAAGAATGGAGAATTGAGACGAGGGTGGGTATATAGATAGACTCCAATTGGGTACGAGTTGTTAGACGAAAATAGAATGATGACAGTTGTCCATCTTCCCCTTTTTAATAACAACACCTGATCTTGATTGTCATCACAACATCGACTTCAGAACTCTGCCCAAAAGCCAGATGTTTCTAGGAGTTGTAGGGTATGATTGAAAGGGACGGAACCTTAATTCTGTTGGTCAGCTCTGACTGATAGAGATTTCTCCTTGTCTGGCGCAAATTTAATAGGGAAGACTCATACATAATTCTGAAATTCTCTAAAACTCTTCCTTGAGGAAGTTAGAGTTATGCGCTGCTTCATTGTTGTGAGAGAGGAAGATGTTTCCATATGTGGGTGGAACTTCATTGAATATGAGGTTTGACATGCCATAAGGCTTCAAGAAGAATGTTGAAGCAATATTTCCCAAATTCATTAATCGTGTATGAACCTAATAGTTAAAGGTCTTGAATAATTTCATAAATTGATAATTATTTGGAAATAGCTGTTAAAGTTGAAGTAAGTTAAGGTTTGCCTTACTATGTTTTTATAGAGACCATCCTTAACTGTTCGTATCAATTCTCATCCCAAAATGACCCACCCAACTGAATAGATTGGAAATCTTGTAATGTATTGATGTATGATATGCATCTGTTACGGAGAACATATTTGAAAGACAAGAGATGTCTAACAGTATGTTCCCCTTGTTTTTGAAATTCCTGGCAATTGTATCTGAGTACAAAACTAGGAAAGTATGCCAGATATATATATATAGGGCTAATTTTGTTGCTAAATTGGTTTCTTCTTTTATAGAGCAAGCACCCTATTTAGATGAGAATGTTAATTTAAAGCGATTCATATATGAAATGATGTTTTTAATTCAACATAAGTAATAAAGATAATTCAATTAATGAATAATGGAAAAAAGTCCCCTTCTGTCTCGAGATACTCTCTTCTTCGTAGGCGAATTGGTAGTTTCAAGCCCTTTCCATTGCGCGTTTCCACCTTGCCTGACGTACTCCTCCTGTGACTCTCAAATCTTGCGTTTCAGAGTTTGCACCCTTCCTTTAAATTTACATCTCTTGCCGGGAGGATTTTCATGGAGAGAGTACTCCTTGAGGTGAATTTATTTCAATTCTGATGTTTGGTTGTTAATTTTAATTCTGACTTTTAGAGCTACCTTAAAACAGGAACGGGTTTAATATATCATTTTCAACTTCAGACTTATGCTAAAATTTTGGCTGCGCAACTCTTAGCATAAGTACGAACACTAATATAAAAATTTTTACAAGTTATAATGGAAGTACTACATAGTATATTTGTAAAACGTTGGAATGAAGTAAAAAGTATTCAGTAAGACATATCTGGAAGGACAATCAACTGGAATAGCTCTGATGTGAAGGCAGTGTAAATAATTAGATAATTTGTGAAGTTTCATTATCCATTAGACCTTTTAACAAAGAGATGTCCCGTAAAGTCCTAACCAGTATGCTCAAAGGACCACAATTCTTCATATGGATGAGGAAGTTATCATTATTTTGGCATATTTAAAGGAGGAATACTGGTATACATCTTTTGCAGATTATAACAGTTGACAACCATTCTTTACGCCTTTGCCTGGCCTGGTAATTCAGAGCCGAAGAATGAGATTCTGATGAAATTGATATTGATTTGAACCCCAAGTGTTACACTAGAATTGAAAATCTTTATGATTAATCTAGACGACGATTGATCGATCCTTGCTCAAGAGAATTGAATTTATCACATCATCATTATCTATAAAAAAGTGTCTTGGCAATTCTCCCTTTGGACCGGATGAAGCCTTTATCATCTATGAATAATTAAGTTGACTTGATCGAGGCAGTGGAATTTCATCCTATTTAGGATTTTGGAGAAATAATATTTCCTTAGAAAACAATGCATGCTGCATTATCCTTGTCAACTGAATAGAGTTTTGGCATTCTCTGATCACAATTCTTCATCCAGCCTTACTCCGTGCAGATGAATTTGGAAATATTTTTGAAGTTCCCTTAGTAAAGCTATAATGCACACGTTGGTAATCTTTTAAAGGCGCAACAAAGACTGAAGTAACAACCAACAGGATATGTGGTTGACATTGTAAGTCTTTTCTTATTGGCCTCAGACAAACATTTAAGTTTCTAATAGGCCGTTGAGATTGAATTTTGAGGAATTCCAAGAAGGACCTTGTAAGCCATAGATGGCATTTTGAAAGAAAAGGTAGAGGTTGTAACCTCTGGGTAATGAGATCTGTTGGGTTTTCAGCAGTGTTGATGTAAATGCTATATTTGTTATGATACATTGTACTCTTAGTTCGGCTAATGTAATATTAGCAAATTTCTTGAGGCCTCACTTATTTACAAAAATATTTTTATTTTTTGCCTTTCAAGACAGGAGCCTGAAAGGACAATTAAGGCGTCTACAAAGACCTTTATGCTTTTGAACTGAACATTAGAAAATTCTGATAATATTGATTAGATACACTTGAAAAATAAGAACCAAAGATAAACTAAAATAGAGCAAAGCCCTAAATTTGAGGGGGCCACCTTGGCCTTTGAGAATATTAAAATTTGAAACCCTTGACCTACATACTAAACTTGCAAACCATAAACAATACGTTGAAAGCATTCACAGAATATCTGAATAAAGGTTTGATGTAGAAGGAAGGTGAGAAAGCACACCTTTCCAATATTCAATATTATAGGTACTTTAACTTTAAATCTAAACAGAGAAAGACACAGAAACTTCAGAAGAGGACCTCCTTTCCTCCCAATGAAAGACCCAAATATTCCTAAATTAAGAACGCGACTCCAAAGGTTTCGGGCAAAAGATATTTACAAGGGTCAAAAAACCTTGAACACAGCTGATAGCAACATCTATTTACATATTGCATGCAGCATTAATCCGAAAAATTTTGCTAGTTTTAAAACTCTATCTGTAAAAGCGGCTTGAAAAGATATCCAGAAAACCTTATCTTCTTTTCCTGATGTTGAACCTATTCTACCCTCTCTTCATTAAGAGCTCTTTTAGTATGATCATTATTAGCAGATCCCAACTTCTAGTCGGAAACACCAATCTTCTATTTTGTTACATTTCATGATAAGTTCCCTTTAAAGTTGTTGTGGGATCAATTGACCACTAATAATGAATTTACATCCAAAAAAATATTCAACTGACATCATGAATACTTAGCCATCATCCTTATTAAGGACATGAGCATGATGCTTGATGAATATTAACTTGAGGATGAAACGTGAGGCATGAAACCAAAAAAACAAATGGTGATACCCGATTGATTTTAAATTCACCCATTATCTTCTCAAAAAAAAAAAAAAAAAGCAAAAGCGATTGCGGTCTTCGATAGATTTTAACTTAATCTGAAGGAAGGCTTGCTTTATATCTGATGGCATAACAAACGGATTTTAGATCTGAACCGGAATACATGTCCTAATAAGGAAACATAAGATCTAGGATCCAGTCTAAGCTGCCTCATTTAGAGATAGAAAGGAGTTAGTTTTAAGAGAACAGTTAAACACAGGCCTGATCTTTGTTGATACTTGTTCAGGGGAAGATCCAATATTTGGCTTGTGCTACGCCCAATTTCCCCCTCCTAAAAAAGGACAAAAAATTAGGAATTATCAGCCTATTTTGACCCTATGAACACCAAACGTAGCTTTATTTTTTTTTTTGCCTCTAAACGTTGTTTTCTGGTAGTTTTTCTCTGTCTTGTAATGTCATTGCTTTCCACGAAGTAAAATTTTCAAAACCATTGGTTTTTTGACATTTGTCGTACTACAACTCCAGAAATTTTTTTCGAATGACTATCAAACTATGAAATTTGCATAGATGAGGTTCATTACATACAATTTGTTCACATTTCTTTATTTCGATTTTTTGAGTTTTGTGCGCCTCAGCCGTTGTCCAATTTCTCAAAACCCACTTTTTTTTTATTTTAAAATGAAAAATTACGATAATTTTTTTCCTGTTCGGACGAAGTGGATGAAATTTTGAGGGCATATGTAGTCGAAAGAGATGCACATTTTTTACTTAGATAATTTCTTTGTATACAGTATGCATTAGTTTTGGATTGTTCTTGAACAAATTTACCAAAAAAAAATTTTTTGAAATTTTTAAAAAACAATTTATTTTTGAGTATACAAAAAAAAAGATTCTAAGTAAAAAGATGGCACTCGCCCAACTATATGCTCCCTGAAAATTTGATACTGATCGTACACTGTAATAAAAAAAATATCTCAGATATTTACTTTTTTAAAATAGCTTTTATTCTTGATACTTGCAATTTGATTATATTGTTTTTCTACTCATCCGATCAACATCAAATTTATGATTTTGATTTTGAACAATTGACGGTGGATTTGAACTCTTATTTGATTTATTGTGATATAAAATTGTAATATTTTCAAATGAAATATAGAACCATTTCTGTAACTTAAACGACAGTGCCACTTCATAATCGTTAATTTCAATTATCTAGTTAGGCAAAATACTCTTTTAAATCACATGCCTATCAAGACATTCCCAAATCAAAAAAATGAGTTATTAAGACTTTTGATGCATAATAGCCAAATATTGTAAAAAGGACTCGTTCTTATTTCTTAAATTAATTAGAGCCTGATTACGACTATGAATATATCATAACTTAATTGCAAGATCCTCATCAATCAACGCCCACACGCTAGATCGCCTCCGCGCGTGAAAACAAGCACACGGTCCATGATACATATATCAGCAGGTCTCTTTCAAACACTGCGGTGGTTAACACCTAGATAGGTTTTTTGGTATCGTATTGAGTGCTTTGATGATTCTCTACAGATGGTTCAGATATAATTGGTTTGTCAAGCACCTCTTATTAGAAAGTAGAACCTTTGTGAGCCACCAAGTCGGGAACCACAGGCATCGAATAAAGATCGAAATCTTACTCTAACCAACCTTATTAGTAAAATTGATGGCAACCAAATATAAAATTATGTAGGTGACTTTAACTTTAAAACTAAGACATACATTTGTGAGAGTAGGAATTTTCCTTTGATTCAAAGCAGCAAGTAACTATGTATCATGCTTTTATTGCAAATTACGGAAACTGAAAGAAAGTTGCTCCTCTAGCCCAAGACACTGATCTGCAGCATGTTTAGAGCTTGAACAATTACTGTATAGACTCATTTCATTAATCTTTTAATTCTTAAAATCATAGAGTTTGATAAACATTCACAATTTGTTGCATCACACTGACCTTGGATGACACAATCTTACATGCATTTTCAATAAGCTTCTTGATTTTAGGTGAAGAAATCCGATTAGCTTGAGGTAGCTTCTTTCCACTTAACCCTTCATTAGTATGAGTTTGAAATTCCTGCAAAGCAGAATTGGAGGTCCGGCGCCCATATTAGATTTTAAGGCTCCATTTCAGTCCTTTGATGATCCATTATTTTTTAATATTGATAAGTAGGCTTATCGAAGGATTGAACTTTCTTTTAAAATAAATGTTATAGGGAGGGACTCTTTTGGAATTTTGAGCTTTATTATGATTTTTGAAGTTTTAACAATATTTTTGATAACTCATTTATAGTTATCAAATATTGGATTAAAATCAGGATAAATGGCGTTCAACTTGGAGTAATCTCTGTTTACCCACTTACATTATGAGATAATTTTTGATAAAACGAATGTGAACTAAGTACTCTAACTAACAATAGTAGGCTTCATCTAGATATTGCAGGTTAGTAACCCTCAAGTTAGTTATTTAATGTTCTTATATCTATTTAAGTAAACCCTTGTCGCGTTGTATGTTGGGTCAGTCAAATAGCAGGATTTTAAAGATATTATTTTTTAATGATTCATCAATGAAAATTTTTCGCTCTAAAATTCTTATATCTAGCGAGTCAAGTGCCTCGGATTCCATTATAATTATTGTCACAAATAGAAAGATTGTCCTAAATCAAGATCCGAGTATGCATATCTAGATATAATCTTTAAAGCTGGTAATTTTATTAAGCAGGCGCGAATTGCGCAAGCGCCGGAATTCCACGATCTTAAATATTGCTCAGTGTAAATTATGCGAACCCTTAGACTTATATATTTTGAAAGAAAGATTTTAATAAGAAAAGATATCAGTTTCATTAACTTCAAAGAAACCAATAACTCTAAGAAGAGATTCACTCAAATATTGCAAATTATTTTTTTGAGGGTTGCATTTTGCATCCCTTTAGATCTTTAATCACTTTAATTTTGATTAATGGGCATTGGTACACTGAATATGACCTACACACTACCTCATTATGAAATCAGGAATGAGGAGTCAACTTCTCATATCATTAAATATTTGTATAATATTTGTAGCCTTTTGCTATTAATTCTTATTACACAGGCTCTCTTCTCCCGCTAGATCCCTTTTACATAAATGCATCTTTATTTTCGATCATTATTTATTGTCTACTAGGATCCATACTCTCTATTGACTAAGATAAAATAAATATCTACCTATCTCTCCC